>JAWQRP010005066.1:0-11109 GCA_033557875.1 Quadriops clusia
TTCGAAAAACAAAATGCTAACAGGCTAGGAGAATAAAAAATGGAATATTATGCTGTTTGTTTCATGGCGATATCTTATTCCTACGCGAAAAAATATCTAAAATACGATTTAAGGTATGACTAGCTGTCTCTTAACTAGCGAAGTAGAAGTTGCTATTTGCCAAAAATTCTCCGTTCTACATACACAATTTAGCAACAAAGATATTATACATAAATTAAACAAGTTGTTTCGTATTTGAAAGAACTGTAGATTTTTGTTTGTAGTAAAGTAAAATGTTATGAAGCGTTACGTAATTTTATTTTGATAACGTTTATAATACATGGTATTTCATTAGAGTTTCTATCTAGGCAATTGTGCACATTCAGGTCAATCGGTTGAATCATTTCTGAGATTTACCGATAAAATAAAAAAAACTTTCACAATTTTCAATAATGGTTATGTACTGAAACATTCATACAAATAATGAACATAAAACAAAAAGTAATTTTAATAAATAACAGAGAGGCATTAAAGACAAAGTCAAACTGTAAAATGTGAAAGTAAAACAACATTCTTATAGTTTAAACAAAATCAAGTTAAATGTAATCTTATTTCTTTATTTCTCTATCAAACGGTCCCATAAATCAATGTAATTTCAAGATAATCAAATCGTATGAGGGTTGCTACTTATGTATCCAGAATTGGCAACATTGGTGCTAGACGTCTGTTACGGTCCTGTTTGGCCCTGTGTTAGGCAATCGCCCCCTCCAACAGATTCGTTTCATTCAACGTTCCATCAAGGAAGTTGTCCGGTAGAAGCACCAGGCAATATCAAGAAAACTCGGCTTAAGACTTCCTCCAACAGACAAGTTTCACTCAACGTTCCATCAAGGAGGCCATCTATAAGCGAGTGGCAAAATAGTGAAGAGAAGCACAATAAATGTGTAATGTTCGTGTTCTTATTTGAACTGCCTTCCTCTTGTTTCGAAGCAATCATATTAAACCGAGTTATCAAGAGATTAAAGTAGCGAGAATGCTGAGCCATCTATGATAGCGAAGCCATAGGAAGCCGATGCCCACTGATTTAACACGATCCGGTTCGATATATTGGCAGAAATCATTTTTTCTAGATGATGTCATTCATTTATTGGTTTCCGCTATTGCGATGTACATTTGGTTGCCTAATCGGAAGGGTGCTTCCGTTACAGTAGATACGACACACGGATATAATGTTTGAAAACAGTTTAGTACAGAAGTTACATTACAACCGTAATTTTATTGAAAGTCTCCAAAAAATATATTACGTTAATATAAATTTGACAACTAAACTTGTATCTAAAATATACAATACACAATCATATACTCAAAAATGGTATTTTTGTATTAATATATGTAATGTAACGTCAAAATAAGTTTATAAAATGTTTTTAGCAATGAACTTAAGCTATAACCACTGTTTAGCAGAGCTATAACGTCCTTAAAAGTTAGTTAATACTACCTCGTCCCGAAATAATTACAAAATTTAAAATATATGTCCAGATTATTGGAAATAGACGAGTTAAGTAATTTCTCTCGACATGGTTATCAGATGTTTTACAAATTTAAGTCGATGGCCGAATTTTGTTTTACGCTTCTGTTGAAAACGTTGGATTTTCACAGATGTAGTTATTTACCCGCTGTAGCCTATCCTGAACCTGAAAATGTCAAGAAAGCAGTCAATGTGACGAGAAAGAGAAGAGAATTTACAAATGATGAACGGACACAAACTTTGAAGAACAAGAAGAAACTCAAACGGAGCGCAAGGAAGTTTCGCGCGAAAATTTTTGGAAAATAAGGTTTCAAATGTGTTTGAAAGATAACATTTACATCATGCTTTTCTATGAGATTATTACTAGAAATCGGAGATCTCATCGCATGATATATTTCATATAAAAAGATATCTTCATAGTGACATCATTGCATAAAATTACATGTTTTTTCACGTTAAAAACACATCTCCTGCAGAACGTCAATTTTGGAACGTGGTATTTGACTAACATTAAGCATAATTTACAGCATCATTTTTTACAACAATGTGAGC
Source organism: Quadriops clusia (assembly GCA_033557875.1). Taxonomy (NCBI): domain Eukaryota; kingdom Metazoa; phylum Arthropoda; class Insecta; order Coleoptera; family Hydrophilidae; genus Quadriops; species Quadriops clusia. The sequence goes on from JAWQRP010005066.1 coordinate 2,060, forward strand.
AAGGTAACTTGAAACATCATTTTGCCGTTAATTTTCCGTCTTCACAGACATTACATCAGAAATATGTATATTATGTGGAAAACAAAACTTACGAATGTCACATTTATATCATTTTTACGTTTTACTTACGTCAAAAAGATACGTATCTTCATAGTCATATCATTGCATAAAATTTCATGTAAAAAATATTTTATATCAAATTTATGTTTATGTCAATTACATGATTTTTCATGTCAAAAACACATCATTTACAGAACGTCAATTTTGTGACGTGGTATTTCACTGACATTAAGCATGAGTTTCTACAACAATGTAACCAAGAAAAGGACATCACTAAAGTGACTAGTCACATCATTTTCACGTTTATTTTATCTTTTTTTTGCCTACTGGGCATACCCGTTATTCCTAAATGACGTAATATATCTACAGGATGATCTGTTTTCAAGTTGCCAGTGTGTGGAGACTCAATTCTCACGGTCACTAACGCGAGTGGCACATACTAGAAGACGGGTGATCGCGTTGGCGATCCTGAGAAGTTAGTCTTCACCGTCTGGGAACTTGAAAAAAGATCATCCTGTATATGCTGTGTGTTTTTTTTTTCGGCAGTTGCCAGTGGATAGAAACACAATTCTCACGGTCACCAACGCGATTGGCACATACTAAAAGACGGGTTATCGCGTTGGTGACCCTTAGAATTGTGCCTCCACCCACTGGCAACTGCAGAAAAAACACAGATTATATATTGAAATATACATATAATAATAAAATAGATATGTAATAATAACATTACATAGAGGGTGGACGAAAAGTAGCTTAACAAAAAATAATACAATTTCATAAAATTATATTTTTTTGAACATTTGTTGCCAAGGGATAAATAAATGACATTTTAGATATATATTTTTTTCTATTAAGCGAATTTTTGCCCACCCTGTATGTATAAAATAATAAAAAACAGGCAAGCAACCGAAGACAGTTTCATATTAAGCTACTTATTACATATTATTCCCAGGAATGAAACAATTTCATCCCGACTTGATGGAGTGGTTTATGATTGAAAAAGACACCCCAATTTTTGATGCGGTTCGATTGGCCTCCACAGAGCTCATCAACGAGTGCAAATTTAGGAGGAATATATGCCAGGGAGTGTTTACATTGAGAAGGGAGGGTGCCAGTTAGGGCTAGGGCGACAGAGAGGGTTGGGGCGAGGGAGAAAGACGAGAGCGTCGCAAATCGTAAAGGGCAACGACCTCCAGCATTTGAGTTGGTCCTAACATGGTTCGTTAGATAAAGCTTTACGAAAGCCGGAAGTGTAGCGTACAGCATGAAAGAAATTTACTATTATTAATAGTGGAGGAAGAATGTTAGACCTCAGATGTATCGGCTTTCGACGGGCCATTCGGTTTGAAATTTTCAGAACACCGAAGTTGTACAACGAAATCAATATTCGCCACTTCAGCTGTGTTGCAACTATTCATTGCGCAATGTTGATGCCCAGATTTCGCCCTATCGGTGACGTCAGAATCAATTTTATTCCTCCTATTAATCATTTGAATAGGAGTTATGTTAATAACATTGATTTTTATTCAATTACATACAATAATGTAAAATTACATTCAACCACCGAAAAAATCCTTAATGATAATGCGAATTTCCTTTTCTTTTTTATTTTTAATTCCGTCAATTCATTACAGCCACACGTTTAGATATAGACAATGCTCCAATAATGGAGATAATTTGTGCCTTTCTTTCTGTCCAAATTACATTTACAACATCGAGTTTATGGCCCACTTCCTGAATCTGCGGCGATGATATACCTCATTTAACATTAAGGGTCCACTTACTAAGTGACGCGCGCCGGGAACAAAAAAATTGGTTGGGAATGTACACTCGGAGAAAAATTAAAAGTCTGTTTTTTGATGACCCTGCATATCGTTTGTACTGAAGGGTCGTAGTCTGATCCATAAATACAGCAGGATACTAAAATAGCACAAAGGTATGCGCGACCAACAAAAAAACGGATTTTAATTTTTCTCCGAGTGTACGTTGCCATTCTCATGATCGTAAAAATGAAACTAACCGGTAATCGACTTGCTGCATGGCGTTGAAGGGGTTGATAATAAATCTAAATTAATTTTTAATTTACTGTTATAGACATAAGCCCCTACGAAAAAAAAGTAAAAACCCTTTTGTCCCGACATTGTATTTCTTGTAAGTGCGTATTTAACTCCCCGAGATATAATTGTATGACCTATAACATTAAATAGCAATGACGCGGCCATTTGTAACATATATTATATCCTAGGTGTACTGTGCTATAGAGGGATACAGTTTTTCTATACATCGTGAACAATTTTTGATACAAACATTTTTTGGGTCTTTTTGGCACTGGTCATGGTCTTACAGCCTAGCGCTGAATTATTAAAAGAGAAGAAATGTTTATAAACTTGAGGTTAACACCCTTATTATAACCTGTCCATCGAATACATGCTAAAGGAGCACATAAAAAGCATGGACATAAGATGGAATATTTCTGAGCAGTCTTTCTCAGATGTTGGCAAAACAAACAGGATAGATAACGCCAGTAGGATCCTAATTATTAACTACTGGTTACAAATCATTATCACTACGTTATCCATATAATGTAGTATTGTGACATTTTGAGGGGGGCTAAGATGGATGGTGCGAATCTCTTAATTTATTTTGAGAATCCAGGATAAAGGAAATATTCAAATCCTGGTCACGGTACCACTGTGACGAATTCGAGGGGGTACCTCGACGATGCGCGCGTAAGCGGCACTTCCGGAATTATTTCGAAAGCGTAAATGGCGGGAGATTCAAATCAACCCGAAACTTATTTAGCCAAAGTTACCTGTGATCGTCTAGCATTTGGTAGGAACCCTTTTACATTGTTTCGTAGCATCCCAGAATTCACGTCAAAGAAAATTAACGCCATTAAGGTGAGAACTGTTATTGAGAGGAAACAAAGTGAAATTTGAATGAAGAATGAATGCAATTGGAATGTCAAGTTGTTCGTGCGTCTGTGTGTGTGATTTGTGTGATTTTAACTGTTTGCTTTTAACTTAGTTATTTGAATGATTTAATGATTTAATGCTTGGTAAGTTCTGTTACTAAGAAAGTCCTCTTTCATTCTTGAACTTTGAAACTTTACATGATAAAAGAAACGCGGCAAGAACGTGAATGTTGCGACTCAGCTCACCACAAGATGGTTTAGCGCAGGGACCCTCAGTGGTAAAATGATCTACAAGTCCGAACTTTAGAAGCTCAGGATTTAGAATTGATCTCCGGCAAAGCCTTCAACAATCGTCACCTCATCCTCGGAATCTCCATGCGGCCTAAACGCAAACTGAGAGTAAGCTAGATGGCAACATTAAATGGCTCGGCACGAACGCGGGTCTAAAGCAACGCAACCAGCAACATCCCGAGGTCAAGCGTTAAGGTAAACAAGTGGTTAACAGGAATCTAGGACCGATTATACCCGCGTTGTGGCAAATCCCCGTGTTATAAACCGCTTTCCCTCTGAGGGGGCTCCACGGGTTAAGGAGAACTCGGTCGACTTACCCTGGCAACACAAACACTAGGACAGACGATGCTAAAGGCACTTATCCTGGATCGCTCGGAAACCCTTTCCCGCTGGACCGGGCTCCAGGAATGCGTCGACGCAAGCCAAGCGCCCGCAACCATTCAAAAAAGGTAAAATGGCAACACTTAATCCCGAAATGAAACAGACTACGCGACAATAAAAGACGCACCTGCACCTCACCAAAATATAATACGAAATTTGCTGAAAAGGAATCAATTGAATTAAATACACATTTAAAATAATAAAATGTAAGGAAACTTTCATCAGAACAAACAGCATTTGATTGTGAATTGATTTACCCAAAATTTGATTTAAGGGAATGACCATGGTGAGTAAGGACTAATTATTCATTATTTTATCGAACTGCAATTGACTTTGTAATTCTCATGAGAATGAGATACCTTTTGACTGTTATGAAATTGTGTTACCTTTGCTTATTATTAATGCAATTGCGCTACTCTTTTCTATCGGGTGTTTAATTTTTCTACCTTTTCTGTCGTCATGTAATTATTCATTGAATGGATTGGGCCCAAACTTTGTTATTGCAAAATGTTATTTACTTCTTATGTTAATTGGTCGACCAGAATTGATTGGTGTGGGTGTGTGTGTGAGAGAGAGAGAGAGAGAGACAAACTGAATTATCCTCCCCCCTATTGCCACCTGGCGGCGTTCAACCAAACAAACTAACGCACCACTCGTAAAGATAACGAGTGGACCAAATATTGCACAACTAATGAAGACCAAACTAGCGACACCTATCCTCTAACTAGGGAATTGAATAAAACTAAAGAAAGAAGAAAACAAATATTCTTAGCCTGTATTGAATCCCACGTCTGAAGACAGCAGCCAACGAATCCAAAACTCCCAGAAGAACGGCGTTGAAGATATTCCCAAAGGCAATTGATCACAACGAACTCCACACCACGAAACCTTTCACTCTGAACCGCCCCCAACGCTCTGATATCGACATCTGGGCTACCCCCCAGTGACTCTGATCGACCCCCTTCTACCGGAGACCCCGAATGAATGAATCTTGAAATCAACTTTCAATGACTGCCCACCCGATCGACTCGCCCGCTCGCTCGTCTCTTCATGACTGTTCGCGTTAACTCTCTCTATCTCACTGCCCGTTCTCAAGAAGACAGCTCACGATCAACCCTCTGACTGACCCACCTCCTAGTCCGTTAATGACTGACTGGTTTTATTTGGCCCAATCACAGTTACTCCGGTGACCTACCCAGTCGGAAGTGCAACCAACCACCGTTTAGTACCTATCCTTTGCGAACCAATCGGGTAGCTTTGGTTTCTTTATTCGACCACGCCCTCTCACATTGGGACTTTAATTTTTTTACTCATCGCAGGTTGGTACTACTGTAGCTTCTTGACACCCCCTGCTGAGGTTTGGGCCGAGGTCTGGCGACCATATGTTTCCCATTAGAGCGACCTTGGCTGTTTCCGCTTCCTCGAGACATTCTTGTGAATAGGACCTTTGTCGGCACAATGCTTTGTTGTTTGACCTGGCGCTCGCCTATTGTTGGCCTACCGCCTGACTTCTGGGAAAGATTTTCCAGCTTCTAAATGTCGCAACATTTGACGCTCATGTGACTTCCTTTTTGATAAAACCCTCATTTGCATAAATTGCGTAACCTATCTTCATACCTTCACAATATGTGTGTATTATATTACTATTGATAAATATGGAAGAAACAAAAAGAATTAAAAAAAACAATTATATATTCTTACTATAATATAACAATATTAAATATGAAAAATAAAATGTTTTAAAAAAATAACGATATAAAAACTTAAATTTTTAATAATAATCATAAATTAAGAAACAACAATGGACTATATATTCTTATAATAAATTTAAATATAAAAAATGAAACAAATTCTTTAAAAAAAAATAACGATATAAAAACTTAAATTCTTAATAATAATCACAAATATAAAGAGAAAATAAATATAAATTCTTTAAAACAAGTAAAATAGGTTACTAGTTTTATCTCAGAGGATATCTCTCTGAAATGTGGCCAATGATGGCGTTAAATGCCACCCTTGGTTCCCTAGGACCACGTCCGGAGTACAACCCCCGCCACATGAACTGGTCAACGTACTCTCGAATCAAAGGTGACCCTATAACATCCAATCGTCATAAAAATCGTTTCAGTTGCACCAAAACCCTAAATAAATGAGTAAACATAAAACCGGGCTACTAATTATAGTGGCATATTAAAAACAGGCCGAAATAACAATGTTTCTTCGGATTTTTTTTGCCGCACGTCTTTTTTCGAATTTGCTGTAATTTAATGGGGTGTCACGTGTTATTGGATAATCTGCGCACACGTTAAAGAACACAATTAGCAGGTGTAAATCCTGGCTTTTGTCAGATTTTCAGGAGTCACGGTCCCAATATCAGACGTTGGTAACGGTAACGTTTTGACTAAGTACCCGAAGAAGATCGGAGCATCTGATCGAAACTAGTCGTGAAGCAATAATAAACGTTAAAGTAGATAAAAGTTTTTAGTTACTAGATAATATCAAATCTTCTACGTGATTGGTGCACACGTCAGTGTTGGGGTCAACAAAATTTCTTCGGTGGTTAGCTGTTCGATGTACGTACGGAGGCTGTACTCCTGGAAGAGCATCTACGCCTCTACAACCCCTCCAGCCGTCAGTCCAGATAACTGTTTCTGGAAGAACATGATCCCTAATGATTCATTGTAATGTATGAGCGTTCCTATTGGGGGCGCAGCGAATGTACCCACGGCCCTGGGTGACGTCGTATATACCTAAGAATCAACAAAAATTAATGTAATCATAATTCAAATGCAACACAATATTGTACATACCCAGGATCCACTGCTGCCTAGTGATCTTGCCCACGTTATATTTTCGTCTGGCCAACACAGACTCGTCAATTTGTACGATGTGGCCAGGACCCCCTATAAAAATTATTTAAGGTAAATAAATGTTAATGTTGCTAAGTAATATACAACGTACCCAATTGGAATGCTTCATCCTCCTGGAGTATCTTCCAGGAACAGATACCGCGAAAAAATCTGAACTGTTGTATAACCGACGCTCTAGGTATGCCGACGACAGTGCTGGCTAATCTCGTAGGGGTTTCTGCTGCCCACAACCAAACCAGATATAACCACGTCTTGATATTTGTTCTAATATCTGTGAAGAAAGAGCCGGTGGTGAGTGCATATTTTCTGTGGCAGGAAGGGCACCGAAATCTGTGCCCTAGAAAACGGTCCGCTTCAGGTTGTAGACGGCACACTCGTCGGCAACCTACAGTCCTACATCTAAAAAACGTCCTAATTAGATGGCTCTGCTGGAGAAGGTGAATCAGGGCCAGCGTTGACAAACGGTCGATTTCCGCTACAAATTGGGTGAAGTTGTCGGCTTCCATTTCGAAAACAATGCTCACAGTCGGCTGCTTTGTGCCCTTCCTTGCCACAGTTAAAGCAATTATTTTGCTTATTTGGGTTTGTGCATTTCCTCCTTGAGTGTCCGCATCTCAGACATCCCGAGCATCTTTCTATGGTTATTTTTTCTTTAACCTTGCAGTTGACCAATCCCATCCTCACTCTACCCGTTGCAAGCAGAGTTTCGACTTCTTGTATCGGCAGTGCGACTATCGCCGTCTGGCTGTCGCCGTACTTAGGTCTTAGGTTTCTCACTTCTGTGCAGACCTTTCCCACTACCTTATCCATTTCCGTACGCACCTCCTCCTTCGTTGTTATCGCGTCTACATCAAATACATTAAGTATTTTCTCCCTTCCTTTCGTGAGTGTTTGCGCGCCCTTTGCCTGCTAGTTTAAACACTACATCTCCTTCTTTGGATTTCCTCACCGACCTGATGTAAGCCCCCTCATTCCCAAGGTCTATTTGCCCCTTAGTGTCCTCAGAGTGTCCGCGTACGTTTCTTCCCCACACTTCACAATAACCACTTCTTGCAACCTTCTTCCTCTTGTTTGTGGTTTTTCGCTTTCCCTGTATAGCCTAACTTTCATGCTCCCACCTCCACATTTGAATTCGATCGCCTTCTTTAACTTTTCCGCGTCCAGTGTATCAGGTGCGCATATTGCTAGTAATGTCCTTCCATTTCCCTCATTATACTTTTTAGTTGTTCTAGCACGGTAAGTATTTCTTCCCAGTCTTTCATAATTTTAGGCTCCCTTACTGTTATTTTGAAGATATATCTGACTCTTTCCTCCTCCTCTTCTAACTTCTCTACTGTATGTATGTTGCTCGTGGCACTCCTGTAGTATTTAAGTCTTCCTTCCTTGGTGGGTGCTTCCAGAAACATCCTTAAGTCGGGGTGAAAGTCCTTCATAGCACTAATTATCTGGTTCCCTTCCGGTTTATCCTCAGTTGTGACTATCACTATGTCATGATCAGTTCTGTTCGATACTGGGTTTCCTTTGTCCTCCTCTACACAGCTATATGTCTGTTCCGGCCATTCCTCATCCGCCCACTCCTGGAATCCTTTGAAGATTCGGTTATTCTGTATGGACTCCCTTATGTTGTCAGTCTTCTCTTTCTCCGTCATTTCCAGCGTTGTCCGCCGTCGTTAGTTCGTCTCTGACCGCGTTCTCCGCTGCGCGTCTTCGTTCTTCCGTAATAAGTCCATCCATCGTTGCTTTAGCTGCTCTGATGGCACCTTTTATTTCCGTTTTAGTATTAACATTATCTATACTAAGTTTTACAAGGTTATCTATAATCTTTCGCAGTTTCTCTATTATCTACATACGCAGATCCACCTTCTTCTTTTTAGTGTTCCTGGGCGAAAGTTCCTCCCTTTATCTCCCTCTTTTCAGTGTATCTGGTGATGGGCTAACGCTAGGCTCTAGCGCCAGTTCGGTTGCGTGCGGTACCGCTCTGTCCATCCGGTCATACTCTGAGTGTGTCCCTTGTCATGTCGGGGATCTTGCTACATTCTCCCTTCTCCTAAATGGGTCAGTTCCCGTCCTCGCCCCATCCTCTCTCCGTGCGATGTCCTCCTGATTTGAAATATCTAACTTGAATACATTAGTGATATCCATGTCTGTTTGTTTCAGATTCATCACGGTCAACTCCCCACCCGCCACGGAGTCCGAAATTGGGGCGGCCCCTCCACTGAGCTGGAGGAACCGTCAGGGCTACTGTCCGGATATAGCCGCTTCTGATGCGGTAACACTCGGATCCTGCCAACTAGGCTACCCCTAGTGGCTCTCTGACTCTCTCTTTCTGTGGTGACTCTTTGACCGACCGACCGTTTTCTCCCTGACCCTCTGCCGCACCGGCCTTCGCAAGCCTCTTTCCGGGACGCTCGCGTGACTTCACTGCTTTCGCAAGCCCACTACCTCGACTGCCCGCTTCGAGACCGCTTCGACCGATCGTTTTTTACCTGCTTTTTCGGCACTCCCCTCGCGAGGCACTCAACCGCTGACCTTTT
>JAWQRP010005067.1:0-11107 GCA_033557875.1 Quadriops clusia
GGATCAGCTGATTGGTGGGACTAGTGGGAGGGGCTAGTGGGAGCAGTCGATGGGTGACGCCTACTCCCCGCGCATGCGCAATGAGGTGTGCCAGAACCAGCGATCCCCCCTACTTCTGTCCACCAGGTAAAGGAGGTGTTAAGGAGTTAAAGTAGGTATACGTGCACGTTTGTTCAAAACTTCATTAGTTTGATGACAGATCGAAACCGTTACTAATAAAGTAATGGATTTCCAAGCGAACGAGAAAGTGTACTTATTTAAAACTCGATAGTTGTATTATATCTTTTGGTATTTAATGGTTTATAAATATATTTTTTAACCAATTATTTAAATAGTTTTCAGGTACATTTTTAGCACTCTTGATTATTTCAAGTTTTCAATTTTCGTTAACTTTTGTTTCCTATTGTGTGCTTTGGTTGTTTCTTATGTTATTCATTATTGATAATTTCTTATCCGGTCTTGTTCTCTTCTTCATATTGTAAACTGTCTCAAGTATCATAGGCCAACTTGCATTGTTAGTAAAATCCTACAATATCTTCAATTATACATATTTACCTATTTCCTTCTTGCTAGTTGTAAATAATTTTGCATTTGGGATACATATTACGCAAACGCACCTGCTTGTATCGTTCTGGTAAAGTCTTAAAATAATGAAATGATAATGTAATTATACGCTTACTTATAAAAGAGATTAAAAACTCTTCCCGCAATAAAACGAAGCCAGGAAGCTTTTTGTTTATTAAAGGGAGTTTCAGAAATAATCAAAATCTTTCTGACTTATCATATAAAATAAAAAGTTCTTAAGTAAACGGTTTTGTAAATCAATTATTCTCAGTGTATATTTATAAAAAAAGATGCAAAAATTACAGATTTTTAGCATCTAGTAGGCATTTATACTGATAAGGTATATATTGATATGATAGTGAACTTTCTCCACCCTAAAAGAAACTAACAAGGTTAGGTATTATTGAAGTTAGGGCTGTTGGTTTTCATGCTGTTGAGCACGCCTCCCCAGAGCAGGAAGTAAAAAATGCAAAGCCATTTCTTGGGGCGTTGGGATTAGTGGAATAAGGGCGTTTTTCTTTTAAAAGCGCCGGATTAGTGCCCTGAATAACAACACATGCTTTTGTGTCGCCTGTTAGATTCCAGACAATTTGGTTTGATGGGACGCTCGATATCCTGCGTAAATTGTTGCCGTTTATTCTTTCCCATACGGAATAGGCAACACGCCGCTTTTTCCACTGCCTCATGGACTGGAAACTAAATAATGAACCCAGAGAGCGTTCCAGCTAAAGACCAATCGTAACCGTTCCGTTATAGCACCTGCAAACAAAGTTTTCAATCAAGTGAAAATTCCTTAAATTAAATTTTAGCCCGTTTAAGGAATAAAATATGTTAAAAGTATGCTTAAATGTGAGCACAAAATGAGAACGTGAGATATTATTTTCTTCATATTATTGTTGTTATTACATAACAGGTTATATTTATGTCTATATTTACGGAGGGATGTCCGGAAGGCAAGACTGCTTTAATGCTGCCGTAAATTGTTCCAGGGCAAGAAGAAGTGCATCATTTACGCTGTCTGCAAAAATGTTGGGAGGCACCGCAAACTTTTCATGCAAATTAGTAGTGCTGGAAATGTATGATCCGACACGCTTGATAAAATTGCTAGTAGTGGTTCATCCTAACTGATATTAAATTACAAGTTATGTAAGATTATTCCCCGATTAAAATTAAAATGACTTGTGGAATTTATTATTTTATTAAATTTTAACTACATACACGTACTTTCATTCCTTAAACGTAGGCAACCAATTCAACATACACCATTAGTGCTGTAACACTACATATACCTAGGATGTATGTATATACTTTAACTGAAATAGAACAACTGGTACCATTTATTAGCATATTCATTTAAGGTGCAAAGAGTGTTTTTATTTACCAGCGGAACATTATTTTCCCCTGGAGTTCCTCCCGCATTTAGTTTGTTACGGAATAAAACGAAGTTTGAAAACAGGGAAAAGTTCTGAAACACACCGTACGTGATATCGGCTCGAGGAAACTGCTAACTTTACACGTGCATGTCACTCCGAATGCCTTCAGAAAGAATAATTCTCTCCGAAATCAATAAAGGCCCGCAAAATTGCAGAGAGGGCGAAATTAACTTTCGTACGTGACAATGTGTGTGCCTGCTCCAAGTTTTCCCATCCCAACTCATCCTAGCCGAAAAGGTGAAATTGATTTTCGTGCGCCGAAAGACAAACCAACACACTACATAACGTACATTGTTTGTATTATACCCAATTAGTTTTATATCTAACCTACATTTGCTTATTTTTATACATATACTTACACAAAAATAAAATATAATGTATTCACAACGGCGTAGCCGCATATCAGATGGCATTATAACGAAAAAAAAAGCATAATATGTGCCCTAAATCGCGTCGAGGATATTTCAGGACATAAGCTTATTTTTTCAGGAGCACATTTTACGACGAGAATTTTAATATGGGGACCAGTAAATATTAATCCTCACGAGTCGGACGGGCGTACGAGGCTGCTAAAATGTGTTTGGCCTACGCAAACGGAATTTCATTCGGAATATGGAAAGATATACACACAAAGATTTACTTTATGTAGCCGGATGGAATTTAGCTCGCTCGTGCAGCAAAACGTCTGTTACTTCAAGATAATATATTTTTGAGGGAAGCCGGCGGTGCTGTACCCAAATTGAAACTTTCAAATTGTTTCCGAGATGAAACGACGCATTTTTCACGATGCGACATGGCTTACCTGGAATGGAAATTGCGGGAGATAAATGCTATGTTCAAGATAAATACTCTCAAGGAAAATGTGGTGCAATGTTTAAGGAATTTCCTAGCGTTTTGTGGACTCCGCAACTGCATTGTGGGGGATAAGTTAAATATAAAGCGAGGTCTTCAGCTTGTGGAAATTCCTTTAATGTTAAATAATTGAAAGCAACCGTGGGCGTGAGGAGAAAGTAGGCGATTGACGTATCGTGCAGTGAAAACCTTATTTTCACACATCTCACGTCACGATCCGCTAAGATATCGGAAAATGGAAGGGTTTATTCCATGCATAAAACAGACACATTCGCAGTTGTATCTTAATGTGCTATCACAGCCGCACGTCAAAGAATAAAAAATAATCATTTCCTTTTTCCAGTGTACACTCAGCCGAAGGAAATCCTCGAGTTGACGGGCGGGCCGATAAAAATCTTTTATTCAGGGCCAGTGGAGTGGCTCGAGGACTTTTCCTCTTTTATGTGTGCTGCTTTCAGTTGGCACGAGAATTTATAAAACGCATCCACAGGTTTCGTCCCGCTAAAATCAAAAAATGCAGATTCACATTCCCGTCTCAATAAATCAGAATTTACTCGGTGACTCGCTCATTCCGTTTGAAGTCCGTTTTAGAGCACAGCGGGTCAGTTATGGAAATGAGGCTCATTCACGTTCGCCTTTAAGAAGAGCTCTGTGTACATACGGCACAAATTATTAACATCAAACGGCTGCAGGCCGAGCACAAAGGCCCAGAAAAATTATGTAAACGCGGATTTAGAAAACACTTTCCGAATACATAACAAAGCAAATTACTCTCTCGTCCTGGAAGCAGTCCTTGTTCGGTCTGCAACGACTGAAATTGTAGCGTAATGACAAGCCTCGCTATCCTCCGCTACGTTCCCTTATATTCCAAAAGAGTGTCTGCTCTGATGCGAGAACGGATGAAAGAACGACGTCTTATATCGTTATGTTCGCTGCCTTCGAAGGATTTTATCTTTTTTGCCCTGAATGCTTGCACTAAACGATTTTAAATTGTCTTGAATAAAAGGATACGTTCCTTGTATACATACCGTCAAGGGAGGAAGAAAGCGGGGATGAATGGGAGAAGCTACTTCTTCACAATTCGATGGCCCATAAAAACTGTTTATTGTTGTTTACACTTACGAATAACAAAGTTATATTTGTACAATAGTAGCTTGAGGTGTTAACCGTGTTTTGTCTCTCAAAACTATCCTACAAATGTCACATTTTATAAATTTTCCAAATTTCACAAGGTGATATTTTACCCTGATAAACTATCAAAACTCAACATCTCCAAACACCTTCCGATCGATTAAATCTATAGAATTTTACAATCTGATCCCACAATAAAAATTGAAGGACTGGTATCAAGCGCCCTTAAAAATCAAGTTTACCGTCTGAATTACATAACCAACTTAATCCATTACATTCTCGTATTAAAAGAATCTATGGTCGCCCTAGCTTTACAGTTTTGTGCAATAGTTTACACCTATTGTACAAAATAAAGTGTGAAACTCAAAAATCACTCAACATTATTTATCGATAAACAAATTCCAGCAGGTATAGAACAGGTATAAACTAATAGTGTATTAAAATATAATAAAAAAATCTCTAGACAATTCGTTGACACTGACGTACAAACTAAATTCAATCAATAGTTAAATTGTTGTTTACGATCCTTTATCCATAAGTACTTATTATTTTTGTACAACCTAAATTCGTTTTCAATTATGGCCGACTCTTGCAAATGCAAAGAGGCGAAAGCAACACCTCCAGACGGTGCCCCCGAAACCGCGGAAGGTGCCCCAATCGTCCCGCTAGAGCCGGTGCCAGAAGACTTGCAAAAAATTTTCGATTTTATTGACGGGAAGAAAGATGACTACATCAAAGTGTTGAAAGAAGTCGTGGCCATTCAATCCGTTTCTGCTTCCCCAGAAAAGCGACCTGAGGTGGTGAAAATGGTCAATTGGACTTCCGATCGCATGAAGGCTTTGGGTTGCGAAACGACCCTTAAAGACATCGGCATGCAGACTTTACCCAATGGGGAACAAATTCCTTTACCACCCGTGATTTTCGCGACTTTGGGGTCAGAGGCGAACAAGAAAATTGTTATTATTTACGCTCACATGGACGTCCAACCTGCTGCATTCGAAGACGGTTGGGACACCCAACCGTTCGAGCTAACAGAAAAGGATGAAAAACTCTTCGGGAGAGGATCTTCTGACGATAAGGGTCCCATTCTTTGCTGGTTCCATGCAATAGAAGCGTTCCAGCAACTGAAAATAGACATCCCGGTGAATTTGAAATTTGTTTTCGAAGGAACAGAAGAAATCGGTAGCTTGGGATTAGATGATTTGCTTTTAGCTGAAAAGGACGACTTCCTCAAAGAATGTGACTACGTGTGCATTTCAGACAACTACTGGCTAGGGACTAAGAAACCTTGCATTACATACGGATTAAGAGGTCTTTGTTACTTCCTCGTGGAAATTGAATGTGCGTCCAAGGATTTACATAGTGGGGTTTACGGGGGCACAGTTTATGAAGCCATGTCCGATTTGTTTTACGTTATGAGCGATTTAGTGGACAAGGAAGGAAACATTTTGATACCTGAGGTGCTTGATGATGTCGCTCCTGTGGACTGCAGAGAAAAGGCGATGTACGAAAACATTGACTTTGATTTGGAGGAATACAAAAGCTCCATGGGGGTTACCAAGCTTCCCAGGGATGAGGACAAAATTGAGCTCCTTATGCGCAGGTGGAGGTACCCAACTTTGTCGTTGCATGGGATAGAGGGCGCCTTTAGCGAAACCGGTCGAAAAACTGTAATTCCGAGGAAAGTTATTGGAAAGTTTTCCATTAGACTAGTGCCTGACCAGGATCCGAAGAAAATATATGATATTGTTTTTAAATTCCTGGATGAGAAGTGGCAGCAACGTGGAAGCCCCAATAAATTCAAGTGTTATTGCACCGATGAGGGAGGACGACATTGGTTATCGGATCCTTATCACCCTCACTATGCAGCTGGAGTTAAAGCTACAAAATATGTGTACAATGTAGAACCGGATATGACTCGTGAGGGAGGCTCTATTCCAGTGACCGTAACTTTACAAGAAACCACGGGGAAGAATGTTATTTTGCTACCTATTGGAGCTGGGGATGATGGGGCCCACTCACAGAATGAAAAAATTGATATTCGAAATTACATTCAGGGGACAAAATTACTCGCAGCGTATTTATACGAAGTTGGAAAATTAGAATAGTTTGCAAATAGAAGATTAATTGATAGTTTTTAAATTATAAATTTAATGTACAAAAAGCTAATATCTCCGCTGGAAGATTGCAATTTTTATATTACAAGAATTGTTTTTTCGAGATTGTCTTTTTTGTAGACTTACAATTACTCTCCAACTCATCGTAATCCTCTCTCGCCGGATTAAGGCAGAATCCCAACGCCAGAATTTCCAAATTTAAATTCCTCATAACGCCCAACTGCACAAAGACAGCAAAATCGATCCCCAGCTGACACAGGGGCCTTTCTTTTTTCTCCTGGATTCGTTATTAATATCCTGCTTTAACAAATCGGGATTTGCTCCAGCCGCACATCCGGTCTGCCTGTCAGCTTTGCTCCTATTTTTCTTAATCTTGTGTCCTCTTTCCCGGCTGCCGCGCCTCCTTGAACGCCTCTTCCTTCTCCTTTGTGCTTAGACAAAATATTTTTAACCGTTCGCACGCGCCTTAAAGTCAGTCGAGGGCTCCTTTTGGAATGACAGGCCTTTGTGACAAACAATAGCGCTAATTTGCTGGGACAGGTTCGTTATTTCCGAGGGTGCGTGCCGTTTAGCGTGGTTCTTATGTACTTTTAAAGAGGAGGAAAACTCAAGTTGGGATGAAAATACAAAAAGAAAAGGGAACTCTGCTACGTAACCATCTTACTCTTTATGTAATACACACCTATTAATTTAATGTACTTACTATTATTAATTATTTAATGCGAGATTATTCGCAAGTCTTTGTTTCCTCCCAGAATGTAAAGTCTAAACGATAGCATCATGGGATTATACTATAAAAAAGAGTTACGAGTCTTAAACTCCATTTACTTAGGGCGAAATGTTCCCTTCTTGGAATTCCCGGATGCAAACCTCACGCTACCATTATTTATTCCATCCTTCGGCATAATGCGAGCGAACTAGGCAAAGTAATTAATTTAAGTTGAGATTAAAATTGATTCAGAAGGGGGTTGCATGCCCCATCGACGTTCCAGCGGAATGGAAGACCACGTTGTGCCTTTAAGAGGGGCGTTACGCTAAATTAATGTAGGTAAATTTGCCAGAGGAATATGTCTACTACATTTGAGCCAATTTCGTTGTTTATCGAGGTAAGTGGCGCTGAGGGAATTGGTCGCCACTCGAGTTTAATTTCTGTGTAATTTATGCACATTAACAGTGCAGGCAATTTTTTTTAATCATATAGTAATATTTTTAGGAGGATTTTAAAATGTGGACATTATTCGTATATTTTTAAGTCATCCGCAGGAACACAATTAAGTTTTAAGAAAAGATTAATAATTTATTCACTATGTACCAATTTCTTTGTTGTTGTTTCGTAATTATTTAATATTCTTGTTGACTGAGCACGTTTATCTTATTGACAGTTTTAGTAACAAAGTGAATAAGTTGAAGTAGGTTTTTATTAGGCACCGTCTGAGAATTTAGTATAAAAAAATTGTATTATTTATATATTAAACAACACGATAAAACCATACGAGTCAAACGTTCTTATAAATTACAAGTTTCCAACTTCATATAAATAAGCCGCCAGTAACTTAGTTCCTTGAATGTAATTTCTAACGTCTATTTTTTCATTCTGAGAGTGGGCTCCATCGTCCCCGGCCCCAACAGGTAGCAAAATAACGTTCTTCTCGGTTATCTCCTGAAAAGCCACAGTGATCCTTATAGTTCCACCTTCTCTTGTCATATCCGGTTCCACATCATAAACATACTTGATTGCTCTGGCGGCAGCTTCGTAATGAGGATGGAAGGGATCTGACAACCAATGTAGTCCTCCTTCATCAGGAGAAATAGTCTTGTAGCTATTGGGACTTCCTCGTGCCTTCCACTTTTCATCCAGGAACCCAATAACCATGTCGATGATCTTCTTAGGATCTTGATTGGGAACAATTCTAATCGAAAACTTTCCTATAACTTTTCTTGGGATAACAGTTTTGTCACCGGCTTCACTAAAGGCACCCTGTATCCCATGCAATGACAAAGTAGGATATCTCCACCTGTGCATAAGAAGCTCCTTTTTATCTTCATTGTAAGCGAGTTTGGGTATCCCCATGGAACATTTCATCTCATTTGCGTCAAAATCTATGGCTTCGTACAACATGTTTTCCATGCAATTCACGGGAGCTACGTCATCTTCAATGCCAGGAATCAAAATCTTACCTTCCTTATCCACCAAATTGTTCAACATGTAAATTAAATCAGGCATGCCCTCATAGACAGTGCCCCCAAAAATTCCACTATGTAGATCGTTTGCTGCACATTCAATTTCTACGAAGAAGTGACAAATACCTCTTAATCCGTATGTGATACAAGGTTTATTGGTCCCTAACCAGTAGTTATCAGAAATGCAAACGTAATCCACATCTTTGAGGAACTCCTCCTTTTCAGACTTGAGCAAATCTTCCAATCCTTCACTGCCGACTTCTTCCATACTTTCAAACACGAATTTCAAATTCAAGGGAATGTTAATGTTGAGCTTTTGATAGGCTTCTATAGCATGTAACCAGCAAAGAACCGGTCCTTTATCGTCAGTAGAACCTCTTCCATAGAGTTTCCCATCTTTTTCGGTCAAGAGAAACGGCTCGGTATCCCAGCCATCATCAAGGAGGGCAGGCTGGACATCCAAGTGGCCGTAAATGAGGACCATTTTCTTGCTGGGATCCGAGCCTAAAGCCCCAAAAATTACAGGGGGAAGAGGAAGTTTCTCTCCAGTGTCCAAAGTTTGATTACCCAGATCTTTCATGGTAACTTCAATGCCCAGATTTTGCATACGCTCAGTTGCCCACTCCCCCATTTTGATCACTGCTGGTCTTTTTTCTGGGACAGAGGAAATGGATTGAATAGCCACTGCGTCTCTGAGGGTCGCGATGTACTCTTCTTTGTGAGAATCGATGTATTGGAAGATTTGGTCCAAGTCTGGGGGTAAGGATCCCCGAGGGATGTCTTGAGGGGGTTGCTCTCGTTCTTTGCATCTGCAAGGTGATGACGCCATTACAGTGATGTCACAAAATAGTGGAACTGAAATAATGTTTAAGTGATTAGCTGAGTTCTCTTCTTTATTTTTATCATACTTCTAATAGTAATAGAATCAAGAATTAATTGTGAGTATTGAGTCGAACCGATGCAAAAGAATTTACATCTTATTGGTCCCCTATAAGAGTACTAATTATTTCATGTATATTAGGTTGAATGTTTTCGCACAAAATAGCGAACCCAAATAATTTAGTTCGGAGTAGTATACACATGTAGAATGAAGACCAAGGACGCTGTTTTATAGCCTTCTTACTCCTTATCTTAGCTGAAACTCTATTTCTTCTCAGTACTCGATGTTCGAAATGTAATATGCCGCTCTTTGCCATCTCTTTAGATGAGCGGGCGCGATTTTTTTGGTATAGGCTTCGACAATCGCTAGAATTATTGTCCAATTTGGTTGAGCGATAGCTTACTGTGTTGGCGTCATCATATAATGCATAATACAGGGTATAAATTGTTTTTCAAATTATATGTAATTTCATACATATATGTATGCCAAGTAAACAATGATAAAAGGAATTTATTTTATTTCATAACGCTTTTCAGCTTTATATGAAATTATTTTGTTTCTATAAAGCTTTACGTGGATGCTCCCGAAATAAATTTCCCGTTATCAATGTTTTATCGAATATCTATTTGAAAATACGCTCGAATTTAAAAAATGCTCTTATAAAAGGATTTCATTTTATTTTCAATAATAAGAACAATAAAAGATACAGGTCATAAAGAGACCCATACACGTTGCGGTATACCGGAAGGGTTTATCTGAATAGGTTACCACAAACCTGTGCAGGTATACCTCTATGGTATACGGAACGTATATACAGGGTGTTTTGATAAATGCGTAACGCAAAAAACTCGGCGTTGTTTGATAATCAAAGGGGCGGGAAAGGCGCACCAAAGAAGCAACAGTTTTTATGTTACACATTCATTACAACACCCCCATTAGTGTGGGCGATTTCAGAAAGCAGTAAACTTCTCGATCTATTTATTTAGTCTATGTGTTACCGGCTGAACCCGATTTCGGGCCAAACTAGTTTGTCCTAAGAAAAATCGCATGCAGGATATACTAGTTTAGCCTAGGACAATCTTGTTTGGCCAAAATACTTTACGCTGAAGTAGTTTGACCTACATTCGAAATAAAAAAAGTAAAATATCTTAACGCAACTGTTTTTACACCGTATTTTAAGTACATCCCATGTAGTATTACAACAAAATTTACAGTAATTTTACCATAGATTAAGTGAAAATACAAAAATTAAAGTAAAAATACTGCAAGTGTAGTAAAAATACTTTAAATATGAATTTAAGAAGTAAAATTGCTTCACATAAAGTTAATTTACTTTAACAGGAAGTAAATATACTTCTTTAGTTGTGGTAAAAGTCAATAAAATTCCAATTTTTTTTATGCGGCGACCATGCGGCGCCAACGTACACGCTAAAAACGAAACTGTAAATTTACATGCAGGATATGATGAAATATTATGCACTGCATGTGCATGGAATTTTATGTAAAAATGGCATCACTAACATGGAATATTTTCATTATTCCATCATGTAAAATTACATCCCATAAGTGAAGTTGTGTAATTCTGAATGTTATGAAAAGGTAAACGAATTAACAATAACGTTTGAAATAAGTATGTCTGTTGTAAAAGAATAATATATTCTATAATATAAAGCGCACCATCCATCATTGTTTACACTTGCACATTTAAGGTTAGAATCTGTACTTGCAGCCTGATGCTCAAATATCTGTAATAAAGTACATAGAAGAAATTATTTTTATAGCGTGAAAGTCATGAAAAACTAAATTCTTACCTATTATATAGAGGACTAGTTAATGCCCGTGAAAAATCACGGGCACCCATGTACACATATATTTATTACCATGTACACATATATTTATTACCATGTACACATATACTTATTGCCATGTACACGTATACTTATTGCCAT
>JAWQRP010005068.1:0-11107 GCA_033557875.1 Quadriops clusia
GCGTACGTTTGTAAGTTTCTTTGGATAAGATTATTGTAAAGATTGGATAAGTTCTCTACATCACGCCTATCATTTACAGTTGAATTATCTCGTCTCTTAATATGGATCATTTCTAAAAATAAACGAGTTTTTTCATTATTGTCTTTTGCTAAAATTTGCAAATTTTTGAAATCGAAATTATGATCATTTTCTTCACTGGCCTTACTAAGTGCTGTATTTTGTTGATTCTTCCCAGTTACTGTCACAATATATATATAGATTGAATCTTACAAACTGATATAACAACAATACTCTTGTCACATTTGTCAATCAGTACGACACATTAAACACGCATGTTAAGTCAATGACGTCATTTTGTGACGTCACGCCTTTTCACACGATAGAAAATGAGGATTTAACAATAATGGTATTTTATTCATAGTTTAATGGTATTTTATTCGTAGTTTAACAGTAGATTCGAAATTCTGGTTGAGAAGACAGTATATGTCTCTTCGTGTGCCGTAATACACTCGTGCCCTTAATTTCTAATAAGAGGATTCAATTTCTAGGAACAAGAGGATTGTTTAGATGCCCCGAATCGCTTCATTACAGGTCTACGATGTTTGTCCCGTATTTATTGCAATAAACAGGCCGAAATGAAATTCTGAGCCAATAAATTAAACTCGGGCCTTATTAACCGGCGCCCTTAATAATCCGTGTAAACAGGACCGAATTGTACATAATTGCTAACCTTAATGAATTTGTGGGGGTTATTCAACAAGGAATTGTTTACGGGCTTTATTACCACAAGATCAAATGTTTAATACAGTTTATTAATAGCTAGAATAAACCATAATAATATTTATTAATAGTCTTGTGTGTACGAGAAGCATACCTAAGGGATTCTACGTAAATATATGTTGTTAAAGGACAGTATGGAGATAAATACGTACTTAATAAATAAATATGTACTATGTATACATAGTTTGTGTGTGTACTAAGAATAGAAAGGATATTTAAGTGGGCACAACAAAACAAACAAAAATCGGTGTTCTGAGTCATCAGGGCATCGTTATGAATATTTAATTATGTAAATATTAAATGGGTTGCAATCGGTTTGGTTTAGTTTAATAAATGATTTTTCCCTGAAGGGTATCTTTATTAAGGTTCCTGTGGAAAGCGTAAAGAGGCAAAAAGAGGCTCCAATGGGGTAGTTAAAGGGTGTTTTTCTCGGAGTGAAAATAAATAATACAGGGGTGCCAGGAAGGCCTTCTTGAGCCGTTAATGTTTCGAGAAAGCTGTGTACGGAATAATTGCATTAATTGGGGGCGAAAATTTTAATAAAAGGGGATGAAAGCCGTCCGGAACTGCTTAATTTGTTTATCTTGCGCGGTAAGAAGCGCTCACTTCAATTCGTTATTTTGGAAATTTGCTTTTTTAAGGGATGGCTGCCGAATTCTCTCGGGGAGGAAACAATTAAACGGAAATTTTCACAGGAAGTTTACTCTAAAGAGAATTAATAAATAAAAGTGGGATGGGGGTTGTCTTTTCAATTTGCTGGAAGAGGGGATAGATGAGAAAATGTTTCACTTTTGGAATTATGCGTAAAATCACATACTTATTATAGTGTGATTCTGAAAGTCAAGATTAAATGGAATGTATTTTTATTATTAGTTAAGTAATAGATAAATAGATATTATTAGTTTAAAAAAACGTTTTTGAGGATAATTTTTATTATTATAAGTTAATTTTTTGATTAAACCTGTATTTAATAATTGTAAATGGTAAAATCTACGTGAGACAACAAAACAAAAGCAAAAATCCCTAGAGGGTTATAAACCAAACAATACTTCAGTAAATTGCATGAAATACTTCTGAAGATATCGTAGCGGAAGATAAAGGAAAGCCGGGAAAATCAACGGTGTCTTTTGTAGAGACTACCTAAATCCAATAAGACGTTTATGCCACTACGAAGACCAGAGTAATGTACAAACTCTTATTATAGCACTGCGATACTGAATCCCAGCACAAAGAAACACTTCATAACAATTCTCGGTCATATCGCGAGGATATAGAGTTGGAAGTTTACAACTTGCCCCTGGGAGCTACAAGGATTGCAATAACGCTAGAAGGTGGTAAATTCATTAGTGCAAAACGTGGGAAAAAATTAATGAGACGTGACTATAGTCTGCATTGAATTAACTGAATTAAGGAAACTTGTATATAGAGTTGTATGTAGAGTCACATATAAGAAGAGTACATTAAATAAATTGTATCAAGTAAACTACATTATTTGCAACTAAATAAAGCGTATTAGTATGCCGCACGAATTTCCTCTAACACGCCATTGATTCCGATCCCTATTTTCCAGATTTAATAGTCCTGTCCTTAACGATTTTCGAAATTACTACCTTGAATTTTATTTCTCTCGGAAATGCATTCTCTAATTTTACGCTTCTCCTCCCTTACGACCTTTTTATTCGCGACATTTGCCCATATTTTCTTGTTGCATGAGACGAAAATACAACCGACAGTTATGGACGAGACGTTAAATTAAATGCGAAGGTCCGTACATATAAAGTTATGTAGAAAGAAATTTGAATTTTTATGATATTGGAAATAATAATAATCTTAGTAATAATAATAATGTTAGAAATAAAAATAATCTTGAAACGAAATAAATCAAAAAGTGCCAACATCAGGCAAAAAAGAAACACTCAATTGGAGATAAAATTTATTATTCTTCTCAATGTACAATTCAAAATAGGTACATATAGACGATGTTTGGTTAACAATACATAGTAGTTTTACACATTTAATTAAGTAGCTGAAATTACACTTACTCCATATTGACAAAATTTAAATATTTATTCATTATATCACAGATTTCATACTTGATAAAATACATAATGACGACTCGTTCAATTAGAACAACTATTTATTTACATATAATTGATTTTTAAATAAATATATTTTTTTTATATATATATATGTAATACCGCCAGAATGACATACACTTACACATTTTTGTATATGTACACAGTAATATTACTTTTAGTTTCATTAGCATTATTATTTATTATTAATATTCATGTAATACTAATCATTAATAATCATGTAATACCAATAATTAATAATCATGTAATACCAATCATTAATAATCATGTAATACCAATCATTAATAATCATGTAATACTAATCATTAATAATCATGTAATACTAATTACTAGTAATAACATAATAATAATTATCAATAATAATAAAATATACAGTCAATAAAATCTTTATTTCAAAGTTATAAATAAAACACTAAATACGAATAACGATTCTCTTTACAAATTTAGACATCCTTACACCTAAATAAGTCTACCCTTCATTGAAGTTGACGTCGGCAAAGTCGGTCCCTAGCCACCCGATGCAGATGCAATAGTGCTGAAACAGTTGAATCAACAGTTCTTGTTCGTCTAAAAACTCGAGT
Organism: Quadriops clusia; assembly: GCA_033557875.1. NCBI lineage: Eukaryota > Metazoa > Arthropoda > Insecta > Coleoptera > Hydrophilidae > Quadriops > Quadriops clusia. The sequence continues at coordinate 3,458 of JAWQRP010005068.1, forward strand.
TTCTCTATCCGCTGCCGTTCGCCTCCTGGCAAAGCGTAATAAACTTGGACCATATCCCAGGCTTTGGCGCCTGCCCAATTGTTATCTTTGAACCTGGCTTCCTGGGTCTCCAAATTCTTACAAGGACCGATTCCGGCCAAATTGCATCCTCTCGCCCTCAAGTTTCCCAACATCACGTCCCCGAACGTATCGTTTATGTTGCACATTTCGTAGTTAATGAACATCCCGCACGAGAACTTGTTCGAGATCCACGAGAGGAGCTTGTTGACGCACTCGTTCTCTATGTACACTAAAACACATTCGGCGATGAACAGCGTCGGGTGCGAGAAGTCCACTTCCGCCTGGTGCAGTTTCGATTCGAATTCCGTCAAATTCCGCAAGTCGGCCCCCATGAGGTGGTAGGCCCCCGCATGCAAATCCGTCTGGCTCAACTTTATCTCGTTGTCCTGCTCGTGTATCCGCTCGAGCAAGATTTTGCTCCGTTTGATCATATAGCACTTCTTCGCCGTGACCGTCGGGAAGTCGATTTCCACGAAGTTGGCCACCTTGACCCCTCGATCCCGCAGCCGCCAGTAAAGCGTGTCGAACCCGCACCCCAAGTTGACAATTTGCGCATTTTCACCCCCTTTGTGTAGAAATTTTTGGATGAACGTCTCGACGCCACGGACTCGCGCATAATACCCCCTGTTAATCTCGGGGGCCCTTCTTTTCATTTGCCGTACAAAATGGGCAATGAAGTTGTCTTGCCAATAACCTAATTGCACGGCTCCTCGCTTGCATTCGCTCGCGTCGTCGTTCGTCGCCATTACCGAGTCTTCGTCCATTTTCGTAGAGCTACTCGGCTTGCTAGAATGAAAATCGTTGAATAGATAGTTATGTGCCTCTTGTGTTATGAGATTGAGTTGAGGTTTCATTGAGAAAGAAAGATTTTGAAAAACCAAAGAAAGATAAAACTAAGTAGTAATTTTTGGGTATTTACTTATTTATTTATTGGAAATCTTAATTTTAAAAGTTAATTTTATATATTACTTTCAAAAGTTAATTTTATATATTACTTTCAAAAGTTAATTTTAAATATTACTTTCAAAAGTTAATTTTAAATATTACTTTCAAAAGTTAATTTTAAATATTACTTTCAAAAGTTCATTTTAAATATTACTTTCAAAAGTTAATTTTAAATATTACTTTTAAACATAATTTTAATTGCTTAGTTTAAATATTGATTTAAAAATATTAATTTAAACATGTTAATTCGAAAATATTGATTTAAAAATGTTAATTCGAAAATATTGATTGAAAATTGTTAATTCGAAAATATTGATTTATACATGTTAATTCGAAAATATTGATTTAAAAATGTTAATTTGAAAATATTGATTTAAAAATATTAATTTAAAAATGTTAGTTCAAAAATATTGATCTAAAAATAATAATTTAAAAACATCGATTTAAAATTATTAAATTAAAAGTGTCAATCGAAAAATATGAATTTGAAAATATACTGTCTTAAAAAAATATTAATTAAAAAAAATACTAATTTAAAAAAATACTAATTTAAAAAAATACTAATTTAAAAAAATACTAATTTAAAAAAATACTAATTTAAAAAACTACTAATTTAAAAAAATACTAATATAAAAAATACTAATTTAAAAGAATACTAATTTAAAAAAATACTAATTTAAAAAACTACTAATTTAAAAAATACTAATTTAAAAAAATACTAATACAAAAAATACTAATTTAAAAGAATACTAGTTTAAAAAAATACTAATTTAAAAAAATACTAATTTCAAAAAATACTAATTTAAAAAAATACTAATTTCAAAAAATACTAATTTAAAAAAATACTAATTTCAAAAAATACTAATTTCAAAAAATACTAATTTCAAAAAATACTAAATTAAAAAATACCGATTAGAGAAAACATTAATCTGAGAAGATTTAAACAAGTACACGAAATCAACGTTTATACATAAAAGAACGAACGATAAATATGAGAAAAATTATTGAAAATTTCTTATATATTTTACTTCAAATTATATATTTTATGTTCACCATACTGATGTTTACCATAATGATGTTTACCATAATGATGTTTACTATAATGATGTTTACCATAATGATATTTACCGTAATGATGTTTACCGTAATGATGTTTACCATAATGATGTTTACCATAATGATGTGAACGTACAAATAATAAACTTCATATTACACAATAGTTGATACAAAGCTAGAATTCTAATCAATACGAACAAATTCAAAACTATTTGAAGGTTATTAACTTAGATTAAATCATAAATCTTGTGATCTTACGTGTTAACGTAATCTCTAAGAGCATCGAATCGTTTCGCGCACGGTTCGGAAGTGTCCGAACAGTTCATTTCGTTTAAATTTAATAAAATAAAATAAAATAAATAAATAAAAATCTAATTTGCCTCCATTATACAGGTCGACTGAATGCCGCAATTGAAATTGACACAAGAATTTAGTTGATATGAAAATAGAAGCTTTGAGGTTAGGTAACCGATCAAACGAAGTTGTGTAATACGGCGATATTCGTTGAAAAACGCATTGAATATGAAAAAATTATAGTTTTTTTAATCGTTTTTCGTGAAAAACTTACCTGTGGCCCTCTATGGAAAGCGGAAAAACTGCTGCAAAAGAGCTTGATGACAGCTAGGTTGACAGGATTCGATCGCACTCGGCGTGCGTCATAGCGGCCGCGGCAGGGAGCTGCGCGCGGGTTATGAAGCACGGCGAACCGCGGCCGTGGGTTGTTTTTCCTGGGTTTTCATTCGCCGGCGGGAAATTTAAATATTACTGACTTTGCACGAATGCACTTAATTGAGAATAAATTTACGGCAAATTACTCCAGATCGTTATTCAGTTTTGTTTAATATCCGGTTTATTACCCGACATGAGCCTTACTACGTAATAACGTCTTTATTGATCTGGAATCTGGAAAATATTACATGTACGTATTTCTGGGATATGACCTACTTTTACATAGTTTTCCTTTTTGCTCCTCTTTATAATTCCGACGCGTTTAATCTGACTAAACTTTATTTTATTGCACACGTTTCATTATTACAATAAAAAGTATGTACAATAAAAAGTATGTGCAATAAAAAGTATGTGCAATAAAATAAAACTAAATGTTTGCAATTCTGCAGCACATCGTCAAACATATGTATACAGCTGCAAGCAAGGATTTAATGTGTCCCAGAAAACTCCTATTAGAGCTCTGACACTTTGATAAGTTGCACTGATTACGAGCAAAGTGCAGATAATGTTATATTCATCATCGTTCTATCGCCCTGAGAAATTACAAGCGAGATAATTTAAGACCGTTCTGGGGAAATAAGGCCAAATGGACCCGCCTGCAGCTAACAGCTTTGTGCTGTGTATATTCACATTTACATTCATATTACAAAGTTAATTTAAGTGTCGTTTCGGCTGATAATTTATTTTTAATGTCGCTTAATAGACTTCTAATGCTAGCCTACCGAAGGCAAGCAGTAAATCGGTAATAACTGAATCAGTAATGACGCCAAGACTCCTTCGGAACTTTTCACCGCTTCGCTAAATTATGTAGATTCATTTAAATAAATATTGGTGGGTACTTCAAGGATCTGTCTTCAAACGAATGTACTTTGCATAAGCGCGTAAAATAATTATTATGTATTTAGGACTAATTGAAGTAGGTACACAGAGAGTTTTTAAGTTCACAAGTACCTACAATAAATTAATTTAACAGTTCCAAAATAAAGTTAATGAATTTTAAGATAATGAATTTAATGTTTAATCTTATTTAATTAATACTTGATGTAATTTAATTTAGATAAAGTGAAGGTAAAGTAAACGTTAAAAATGTCCAACTTAAATGTTAATAACTTAAATTGCAGAAAATCGGAGATAGAAATTTAAAAAGCAAAGTTTTGCTTCCTCCGATTTTCCTCCGAAATCGAAACACCCCTCGGATAAAGAGTAAGAACTTAATCGCCAGAATAACATTCTTCTTTTAAATTTTTAATGAAATGCAAAGTAAGAAGTTATTCCGGAGGGCGAGATTTAATATCATTTTTCTACATAAAGCGATCCGACGAACCTTCAATTTCCTTACTTATGTTTGAGGAATTTTTTAATTTCTTTTTCGAAAAGCAAATCAAAATCTCTCTAATATTATAATCAAATTAAACTGCTGCAATTATAATCAAATTAAACTGCTGCACTAACGCATAAATTTATTACCAATTAGTAAATCTAGTTATTCAACCGTACCCCCTTGTGAAACTACTAGTCAACAAAGGGTTAACGTTGTGCTAAGCTGTAATACGTTTTTTATTATAAGGGGTTTATGTGAGTTATTTAATGATACTAAGCGGAAAGGGGCGCAATTAAATCAATTAACTTTTTTGATTCCTTTTCGAATTAAATATTCCTATTCATTGTCGTTAAATTGTTATGTATACATAAATGTATTTAATTAAATCGTTATGTAGTAAATTTTATTTACTTACTTTATTATACATTTTTTATTATACATTTTAATACAAATTGTGTAAATTTAATATGAAGGAGCTGATGATATATTTGAACAATTTTTAATTCCTTTTTCGAAATGGAGAAACAAAGAAAAATAGTACCATAATAGACATCACATTTAACCCTTAATGTCATATAATCAAATCAAAGATTAAATACACAATATAAACTTATTGCGAATTAGCAACCCTCCGAAATTCTACCCTACTACATTGATTAAACTTTCTGCGTTAAACAGTTTTTATTATCGAACTTTTACGAGCTTTGTTTAACAGTACTGAATGTAAGGGCGAAATTAAATTAGCAAATCATTTCGTATTTATTTGTTTTAATTTTATATTCATACGTTTGAATTGTTTTATTGTACTTTATTTTATTATATTGATTTTATTTTATTATATTATATTTTATTTCATTACATTGTATTTTATTTTATTATATTACATTTTATTTTGAGGATTTTGTTTAATTAAGTAAATTCCCTTGTTATTTATTATTTATTTGTCGCACTACGCGTTTCGACCTGCAGCTGCGGTCATCTTCGGGTGCTTGAAGATGTTTACATTGAACAATTAATTACATGTTAACGATACAGTAACATACAATATATACATTATTGTTTTACTTTATTTTACGTTTTGTGCTTTACAATTTTATTTAAATACCTTCGTCCTGATATTATATAAGTAAGTGGTGTCAAATGATAGTGAGATTTAGACAATTTTTCCTATAAATCCCGCGAGGCGGCAGTTTTCACATTTTATTTTATTACATTGTATTTTATTTTATTATATTTTAAATAGAAAACTAAATATTTCCTTCATCATCTTTCGCATTTGCAACAATTGCAAAACTCTCCTAAGCCGAGAGCTTCGAATATTTAAGAGAAAACGAAGGCGAACGCGACGCGGCATTTCTTGCGATTGTCCCCATTCAACAAGTAAAGTGCATCTCTTGGGGGTAAAATATGCATACGCAAACCCCTTTCAAATGCTGATAAAACTGCTGTAATGCAAGCTCGGGCATTTCGTCGACAAACCTTTAAATATTTATGATTTGGTGCATTGCATTAAAAGGGACATGGATATGAGCAGCAGGTTCTGACGTATTAAAAGCTTTTCAAAAATAAGCTCTTTTTTGGATTGTGGTTGATTTATAATTTATTTTTAATAATTTAATGATAATAATTTGAGGATGCTTTCATAACATTGACCTATGGGTTAGGTGCCTATCGACGCTGCAAACGTACTAAAAGTGTATAAATACTAAAACTGTGTAAGTACTAAAACTGCATAAAATACTAAAACTGAATAAAATACTAAAACTGAATAAAATACTAAAACTGAATAAAATACTAAAACTGCATAAAATACTAAAACTTCATAAAATACTAAAACTGCATAAAATACTAAAACTGCATAAAATACTACAACTGCATAAAATACTAAAATAAACAAAAACAAAATAAATTAAAAATAAAATAAGTAATAAAACAAATAAAAAACAAAGCTAATAAGAGAATTAAATTTAATTTTCTTCGGTTGGGTTTCTTGGGTCTCCAATTAAAACTGTATACTTAATTAATAATCATTTTATTGCATCAAGTATAACAGTATCATTAGATTAGGATAAATATATATTATAACATACATAAATTGAATATGATATCTAATAATAATGAAAAAAATAGAATGGTATACATATCAATACCATATACATTAAAAAAATAACTGAAAATATCAAACAGAAACTTAAACACAGTATTATTAATAAACACACATTTAATTTTCATAATGTAAAAATTTAAAAAAAAAGAACACAACTGGAATGCTAAAATCCTTATTTATTGAAAATGGCAAAAATTCAATAAATTTTATAAGGGATACCACAAACATAAATAAGGCATATGATATATTGTTAAACAATTAAATTTTAGTAATATAATTAATGGTAGTAGAGTGTAAAATATTGTAGGAATTTTTAATAGGGGTGGAATACATAGTAGGTAAATCAAAAGGGGTGGGTATACCCAGTAAACTATAGTTTATTAAATTGTATTTTGGGGTAGTTTGAAAATATTATAGGAAATAATAGAAAACAGATCGTTAAAAATTTTGTTATACTTGATGCAATAAAATGATTATTAATTAAGTACAGAGTTTTAATTGGAGACCCAAGAAACCCAGGAGAAGAAAATTAAATAAAGAGAAACGGGCCAAGAAATAAATTTAGCGTAATTATTATTACAAGGTATGGAAGGTGTAGTTTGTTTTTTAGATGATATTTTAATATCTGGTAAAACTAAAAATGAACATTTACAAAGACTAGAGCTAGTATTAAATTGTTTACAAATGTCAGGACTTAAATTATCAGTGGAGAAATGTAATTTTTTTCAAACAGAAATTAATTATTTGGGATTTAAAATTAATAAAGAAGGTTTAAGTCCTCGAGAGGATAAGATTGCAGCGATCAAAAGTGCACCCCGACCAATAAATGTTACCCAACTAAAATCATTTTTAGCACTAGTTAATTATTATGGAAAGTTTATTGGAAATTTATCCTCAATTTTACATCCTCTGTATAATTTATTTAAGTTGAATGTTGTTTTTGTTTGGGATGATGATTGTGAAGAATCTTTTAACGAAATTAAGAGAGTTCTTACTTCAAGCGATGTGTTAGTTCATTTCAATTTAAATTTACCCATTAAATTAATTTGTGACGCTAGTTCATATGGCATTGGAGCTTTAATTTCACATGTAATGCCTGATGTATCAGAGAAACCTATATCACATATATGTGCCTATATCTTTTGCATCGCGAACGTTAAATAATAGTGAAGCTAAATATTCACAGATCGAAAAAGAGGCATTAGCGATTATTTTTGGGGTAACTAAATTTTACCAATATCTGTATGGTTTGCACTTTACATTAATAACTGATTATAAACCGTTAATTACGATTTTTAATCTAAAAAAAGGAATTCCTCAATATTCTGCAAATAGATTGCGGCGTTGGGCAGTAATTTTAGCAAATTATGATTACAACATTGAGTTTGTGAGTTCAGAAAAAAATTCTGCTGATTGTTTATCACGTTTGCCA
>JAWQRP010005069.1:0-11106 GCA_033557875.1 Quadriops clusia
ACTGATTACGTTTTTACTATGCACATAAAGGGTATGTAAATTTTACAACAATTGTTTACATATCCTCTGATTCTTTAAACTTGCAAAGGAGAAACGTGAACTGAAACGTTCAGTGCAGGCTGGGCAAATACTTCTTCAATTATTAATTCACAACTAATTTCTCAATATAACTTAGATATAACAGGGCCGCAGATTTCTTTTATAATTTTCGCGTGATATATCAACTATTTACGTGACCACCTATTCAACGTGTAAACTCCCTTTATATCTACAGTAGAATAAATGACAGTAGAATGTATAAAGCGGGGATTCCCCCGCATCCCAAAGTTATAAATAGCGACGCGGAGATAACGTTCGGGCACAATAACGTCGTTGGCGTTAAGTTTAGCAGATAATTTGTCTATTAGAGGTTTAATTCGTACCAATTAAGTGATTTTTGCAAGTTTGTGTTTATTAAAATTGATGGATTTGTGTTTAACCACATGCATGTAGAGAACCCCAACTTTTTAATTATTGCCACCACTGTTACTGGTTTGTTGTTAGGTACGTAACCCTACGAAACGCTTCTTTATTGTATTGCACTATAGTTGCAAAACTTGTGCAAATTTACCTTCCTATTAATAGAGATGATATCCACATTTGAATGCATAATAACTCCATAATAATACCTATGTAGTGTATATAAATGTAAGTAAAAACCAATATGTATGTAACTCAAATTTTACTAGACGTCCTTGGAAAGGAATTTTATCTAATCATACTTTCAATACATACGAGATTTTTGTACATCATCAATATACTAATTGAAATTAAATTATATCAGTCCTGCCACAGTGACGATAGGGACAACTTAGTGTAGTGTACTTAAAATAACTAACCAAAGAAGATTTTTATAAAACTTATTGTTATATAGTACGTCTGATTCCAGGAATACGTTGGTTCACCATGAATTATATGAGAAGTGCTTTTACATCGCCGTTCAAATCCCAAAATAGAAACCACCAACCAACTCCACCACCGAATAAATATGAACAAGCCACAACTGATGGTTATATTAACATTCTGCTCTTAGGAGAAACTGGAGTAGGGAAATCAACATTTATTAATTCTTTCGTCAATTACATCAGCTACAGAGTCTTCGATGTAGCATTCCAAAATAATATTCACACCCTCATTCCCGCAGATTTTAGATTTTTTGATGAAAATCACCAAGAAAAAATTGTTTCCATTGGAAACGACACCAATGAGTCTACAGGAATCGGAAATTCTGCAACTCAAGGTAAGTAAAATGAAAAATCTTGAAAAGTTTGAATTTTTTTGTTTTAAAATATTATATTGTTTTTTATTTACTTCTCACAATTATAGCAACAAAATCCTATGTCTTTCCCTTGGGAGACGGAAAACATCAAATAAGAATAATCGACACACCAGGAATAGGAGATACAAGAGGATTCGCAAAAGATAAAGAAAACTTTGAAAATGTACTTGATTACCTGGGCAGATTTGATTCTCTGCACGCCATCTGCATCCTTTTAAAGCCTAACTGTTCAAGGCTTACGGTTCAGTTCGAGTATTGCTTCAAGCAACTTCTATCAAGATTAGAAAAAAGCGCTGCCCATAACATCGTTTTTGTGTTTACAAACACCAGAAGCACTTTATATGGATCTGGAGAAACCACACCTGTTCTGCGAAAACTGCTCTCGGATATTCGAAATAAACCTCCCCATGTGTCTGTGCCACTTCATCCGGAAAATATCTTTTGTGTAGACAACGAAGCATTTAGGTTTCTGATTGCGATGAAAAATAGTATAAAGTTCAGTAATCAAGATAAACGTGATTTCACAAACAGTTGGAATAAATCAGTCGAGGCATGTGTGAAGTAAGTTGTTCGTTTAATACAATTACGGCATAGGTAAAGTTACGATTATTTAAGAGCAATAATTAATTATTCTATTAGGTTATTGACATATATTGTTGGGAACGATGTACAACAAGGACTTCGACCACACTTAATTCAGAACACTCTGTCTGTGAACGAAGCGCGACGATTAATCTTCGTTCTAGCAAAACCATTGGCAGACATTACGCAACTAATGCAAGATAATAAACAAATTTTACTTAACCATAAAAAGAAGGTAGAGACGTACAAGAAAGAGCACCGTGATTTAGAAAATCAATTGTATTTGCCTTGCATAAATATTCATGAAATAGAGCTGCCCCGTCCTGTCACCGTTTGCACCCATGAAAAATGCGTTACCTCTGTAACGGTAAGTAGAAAATATTATTTTTAACTACATTACTCAGTCCGTACTGTATTGATTTAAGTAAAAAATAATTTTATTTTATATATTTTCTTATTTTTTATACACAGGAAAAAAAGGAAAAATAATAGTTTTTTTTTCATACATATTTGTAGAAATTCAGAATATTTCAAGGGGGAAAATGTAAACTGATATTTTCATAGATAATGATGGATTTGAACGTACATTCTTTCATTGTAATTCGTATAAAAAAAGTTTCCTTATAATCAAGTGATATGAATGATTTTTGTGGAAATATCTATTTAATTCTTTATTTAGTTTATATAACTTTTTTTATTTATACCATTGTCCTACAACAACCTTCTAACTAGTGATAATAAATATTTTTTCAATTTGCAGATCGAAGGCCGTTCTGTGAAAGATTACACACAAAGATGCCATGAACCATGCTATTTAACAAATGTGCCCCGAGAATTCATAGGTACCCCAGAACTGGCACATTGTGCAGCTATGAATGGTACGGGAACATGCAAAAAATGTTCCTGTTCCTTTCAAGTGCATATGCACGTTTACTATATGGTTGAACGGAAACAATCAACTGTTCAGGACGCATCGGTAAAGTCCCGAATGGAGCAAGCCTTAACTGAAAAAGCCAAGTATGAAACCTTTATGGAAAACGTACAGGATTTGATCAAAACCTACGACAACGAACACATAACCATCACAAAAACAATGGCCAAATTTGCACACTTCCTGAAGGCAAATTCCATTTTACCATTCAACGACTCATACAAAGCTTACATTAACTACCTTATCGATAGAGAGGAGCAATTGGGTTCTAATGCTGACCGAGATCTGATAAAGGATTACAGGGATATGTTGAAACAGTATGATGAAGAGAAGAAGTTATTAGAGGAAGCTATGTACAAAACAGGGACAGGCATGTGCAATGTTACTTCCGAAGACGTTAAGAAGAGTGTCGACCATCTCTTTGCTTTAAAACACAGTGGGAGTAAACTGAAATCACTTTATGATAAACAAATTGCTTGTATGAGTATGGAACATCTAAAAAATGATGGGCTCGAGTACTACCATCACAACCTGAACCGATCATCATTTTTGCAAACTAGCTTTTTCGATCAAGCTAGACAAAATAAAAAACGAAATGAAAAAAGGCAAAGCAAAGGAGTTTCTGGTTTGGAGTTATACCAAGAAATCCAAATTCCTCATCATTTAATGGGATGTGCTATTGGTACAAAAGGATCAAATGTATTAGCAGCTAGAGCCATTGAAGGCATCACAAACATAAAACAAACTGGGCTATCTTTTAAAGTGTCAGGGACTAATGAGGATGCCATTAAGCAAGCTGTTGCAATATTGCACTTCACTGAGTTTATTTTTAACGTACCAAACAATTGCCTATGGAAATTTCTCGAAGAAAAGGGTCGTGCAATTTTTGAAATTATCAATGAGAGTCAAGTTTTGAAAATAAAGGCAATTGCCGAGAACGATGAGGGATATAAAGGGCTGAGGAAACCGAACACGGTACCATTTGTTATAATTGGTAGAATAGACCCAGTAAAGCAAGCAAAGGAACTCTTTTTAAACAAAGTTAAGGCCTGGAGGAACAACAGTGGTTTCCAGAAACATGTTAAGTTATCTGAAACAAGAATTTACACAAATAATGAAAAACCGGACGACTTGGAAGCTACTGATGAGTTTTTAATACGCAAAGATTTGCTTCCTTTGGCATATGGTATGTACCTTAGATTTTTATTTAATTTGGATATCAGGCTAGAGTTCTTCCCTATTCAAATACGATATGTTGTCTTAATACTAAAATAAGCGCAATTATACAAAAAAGAACCAAATTCATAATAAAATCAATATAACAAAAAAACAACAACAACAACAACCAACACATGTCACAGCATTGGCTCCGAACGAAACACTTTAGAACCTTATATATCCAGAGGAGTCGTTGTTGGAGGTCGATCCACTAGAAGGCGATCCATGTTCCCTTGGTGCCACATCTTCACTCTTCTTCTTGAGGGTATTAAGGACCTCACTACTGAATGTTTTAATCACTTTCTCATTTTGTCTAACAAAAACTTTGCAATTGAATGTCCATGCTGCTCTTGCACCCACAATAGAGACAGCTTCCCTCAACTAACTCAGCCTAAACTTAGTCAAATCCTCGGCAATACTGATTTTTGAGCCTTTTAGCAACCTTCTATTCATAAGGATTTGCATCTTTATATCTCGACGCAGGAATCTCGCGATAATTGGACGCCTCTCTTCGGTCCTACCAGGAAGCCTGTGACTGCAGTCCAAGTCACATTCTGCGATAACCACATTCAATCTTTCCCGGCAGAGTTCGATCAAGATCTGATTAGTATTTTCACCCTCAGTTTCATCTACTCCATAAAAACGAAGATTGTTTACACGAGTATATTGTTCGTTGGCATCACACTTCAATGCGAGAGAACACTTCATCTGTTTCACCTTTTCATTCAGTACCTTGAACTCGTTGTTATAGATCTCTTTAATGGTTTCCGTAGCAATTTTAACAATTTTTGATAAGAACACTTCACTATTAATCAGTTTGTCAATAGTTCTCTGAATAAACGCCTCCTCACGATTTTCATTATGTTTCCCACCCATTATGAACTTTTTACACAAGGAAATCTGCTGCACAAAACTATAACTCCGGGAAGCGAGGTCGACACGTCAAGCGGTACCATATGTATAAATTGTGGTCAAGTCTGTATGCGGAACAATTAATTAGAAGTGCAACACTTTTTAATAATAAACTTATCTATTTGTGAGAGACTCGACAGGCATCCTGGTCTGAAACTCTGAATAGGTCATAAATTAGTAAAACCCGTATAATGGGCCGTGAAATGCCAAAATAGAACCAGTTTAAACCCCTTTGCTACCATTACATACATATAGAACTTCGTGCAGCCGACCAGTCAAACATTGGCATTGTATTCAATTAAATGCATAAATTAGTGACTTAATTAAGATTTTTCATAATAATATGGGTATCGGAAAACCCAGGGGAACCACAATTCCTTTAAAAAACCCAATAGTAATGGTGTTTTTTCAAGTGTGATGTGCGCTTGCGCGAAAACTGTACGTCATAGAAAAAAAACTTATTAGAAAGTTTTGAAGTATTTCATGAACTGAATAGATTCTAAAAAGTTTCATTTTTTTTAACTTATTAAATAAAAGAGTTACAGTTATTTAAAAATAACCATTTTTTAAATAACCATTGTGTGCGCATACGTCAATATTTTGAAACAATATTTACATTGATGTACGCAGAATGAGCAGCGGAAAAAGGATATGCAAAAAAAAAATATCATAATTATGTTTTTTACTGTTTGATGTACGCATGCACGAAAAGTTGGAGAGTTAAATAAAAATTTTATTTGAGTTTTTTGTAGCCCTTTATGCGTAGAGTAAATCCTCAAATTTTGGAAATTGTATCTTTGTTAACAATGTCACAATTTCAGTGGTTCACTTTAGCTGAGACACCCTTATTTATTGTATATGTATATATCATTTGGAAACTCAGTTTATCCCTATATCTAAATCCATTAAAAATTTTATTCTCAAATGATGTATGACTTCTTTTATAAACTTGATATATAAACTAGCTTTATTTGTACTTTCATATATATTATTTGTAGGTGAAAATGGAGTAAACTATCACAAAGTATATGAAATCAACGGCATAACTAAAGTTGACATAAATAGGGATACCGGCTGTGTGAGAATTATTGGTAAATCAAAAGAATCCGTAAAAGAAGGCCGTGCCTTATTGGAGTATAAAGAAGCAAGAATAAAAAAGTGTTCCAGGGAATTTGTTTCCAAAATAAAAAATTCATTTAGAAAAATTATTGAAATCAGTCAACTAGCGAAGTTGGATGGCAATGACGAAGGTAACATTACGTGCATAGGTACAGTGAATTCCATTGCAAAGGCCAGAAATATGTTGCAAACTCAATTAGAGATGATGTCCGACTCAAGTGTTTCAAATTTAGAGTTAGAATACATTGAAACTTCAAACTTAAGTACTGAAACACATTCGGAATCTTTTGAAGTGCCTTCTATTTGTTCTGAAGTAATAACTCTTACCAAAGAAAAAGCTAAACGTATCCCCGGAATCACAAGCATTGAATTTAATGGAAATAAAATTAAAATCACAGCTACTTCTAACGGTGCACTTCAAGACGCAAAGAGTTTATTGGATTACAAAATTCAATCTTCTTATATTTCCCGAAAATTGGCAAGTTTCTTACAAAGTAACCCTTCAAAACTGAAAGAAATAATAGAGCAAAACCAAGTTTTGTCCTTGCAAATAATGGACAATTCCGGAATTAACCCCTTTGCAGTGCAGCAAACCGATGTAATATCTGTCTTAATAATCGGTACACAGAGGCAAATAATGAAAACTAAATTATCATTGCATCATCTGGAAATGTCTCTCGGCTCTACTTCAAACAGTTCCGAATTCATACAGGATCAACCTATAACAAACGAAATTTTACTTACAAAGAATACAGAATCATTTAATCAAAATACATTCGTAGAGGAGTTTCAAATTCCAGAAGATCTAGTTGGAACTGCAATAGGTCCCATGAGCCAAAATTACGACAAAGCAAAAAATACTTCAGGTATTACAAAAATAGATTTGGAGAACAACGTATTTAAAATAGTGGGTATATCTCAACAAGCTGTGAAAGCAGCTCGAGAAATTTTGGATATTTGTGAAGAGAAAATTCCAATACCGGATTTGGTTTTCAATCGTTTAAGAACAAACTTGCAATTTACAATTCAGGAATTGAAAAAGAAAACGGGCCTTCTTGCGTTTGATCCTGTTATGCCGAAAAGCAAATCGACAGTCGAAAAGATTTTAAGCGAGCAGATGTCAGAAATTATCAACAAGGCTGAATCTGAAGGTTTTCCAATTCCAATACTTTCAGATACTAATGTGATACCTGAACCCTTTCCTCGTGCATTTGTTCAAAAATTATTAGACGACAATGCTCTTTTAATCAGAACTATTGTTGACGTAAGTAAAGTAGAGGAACTCCAAGTTTTGGGCGATGGAGATAATTGTTATGAAAATATTTACATTCTAATACGAGGCAACCAACAAAGCTTAAGAAACGCTAAAATCATTTTGAAAAAACTACAAAATTTTGAAACGAATGCTCGTAATCTATCAAATACAAAACCCATAAAAAGTTGTACTTTTAAATGCGAACCAACGGGGTTAGTTGTCAGATTAATCGGTTCAATTAAAAGTATTGAAAATTTCAAAATATTAATTAAGCAATTATCAGTCTATTCAGAAAAATTCGAGGTTGATCCTCGAATCATTCAACATTGCCTTGGAAAAGAAAATAGTAACATTAAAAAAGCTCAAAGTATTGTTGGTGTAACTGATGTTAAAGTACAGGGAAATAAGATTGAAATTTCTGGAAATAGCAAAGATTCAATTGAAAAGGCCAAGAGCATGTTAGATTACGTACAGATTAGAACTAGTATTCCTTTACTAAAAATGAACGCTGAAAAGTTAGAAGTTCTTCGAACGATTGTGTCAAAATATGAATGCGTCATGGAAAAAAGTGTTTCCGAAGATTTCACATTAATAGATTTGGTTGTAATTGGTTCAAGAACTAATGCAGACAAAGTGTCACAAGCCATAAAAAGGCACGTATTGCAAGAAAATGAAAATTTGAATGAAAATTCACCGAACCAAGATAACGTGAACCCGTTCTTCTTGTTAAATACTTCAGCAAATATTCAATCAAATGATTCACTAAATTCTCCATCAAATGATAAGACTAACTTTTTAGATTTATTGTCAACTGATGAAAGAGATGATCAGAAGAGCTTGCCTATGCAATTTGATACTTTGTTTTTAAATATTAACCAAACTATTGAAAATTTAAAGCAAACCACATTAAATAATTATGATGAATTAAGTACATCAGGATTAAGTGAAGCTAGTGGAAGTAACGTTGAATTTTCAAATATTTTTGGTGATTTAAACTTTCACACAGAAGTTAATCAATCGGATTCTCTCATTGACTTCACAACTAAATTCGCTGAAAATAGAAACAAATCTGAACTGTCCAGAGATGAACGTAATGGATCACCTGATGACTGTAACGCACAGTAGATTTCTGGATTATCTTGTTATTCTTGCCTATATTTTATTATACTGGGGGTCTTTGAAGACAATGAAATATTAATTACCCATTTATGTGTATCTAAAGGAAAACATTTATAGTATAGAAATATTAAACTTGAATCTTCATTTACTATAAAGTTATGATATATCCAGTGGCGCACATATTTTTAGTTACTTAATATTCTGTATGCTATTATAAAAAAAGAATATTAAGTAAATTTGTGCGATGTACCCTTGAATTCTACATGGGGTACAATGTTCTTTTAAAAGTTGTGCTAGAACTTATTGGTTCTAATAATAAAAAAGAACATCATCTTTTAATCAATTTTGAAGAAGAAAGGTTCTTTCTAATTAGTGTAGAAGTACATTCTTATTATATTACATTGTTATTCACCATTTATTTCTCTTTTATAGTTTTCCCACATTTTATTTACTTCTGGTTTTAGGATAGTTATTCTACTGTATTCAACTTTGTAATGGTTATTAATAAAGGTTAAGGTTTACATTTACGTTTTTTTTTTTAAATTGCATTTTCTAATTTCTAAGTACTTTTTATAAAGAATCTATTATTGGGGCAGTGAAAAATAAAATCATAGTAGACATAAATAAAGAAACAATCATCCAGAAAATATGAGATATGTCTCCGACCAGAAATACTGTAAAAGACCAAATTATGAGTGCAACTATAGGTCAATAGCAAAAAGGAATTAATAAAACGAATAAATAGTGGAATGGAAATACTTTTAAAATACCTAAATTAATTATACCTTAAAATAATATAAAATAAAACTCTTTACGAACTAACATCCCGATTGCAAACTTAATAACGACAGGCATTTGCTTATGTTCAAGCTAGTGTTAAGATTTGAGTTAACGCCCAAGTTGAAAACTCGAGTCAGAATTATCTTGGCATATTCCTGCATGCTCGTAACTATTTCCGGGAGCTTCTCCAAGATCGTTTCCACCACGTCCGCATTCTTATTGTCCAGGCAAGACAGGATAGAAGGCAAAACCTCCGAGGAAATCTTCGGGTTATGTTTTAAGTAGCGGAGAAGCAGCAACAAGGCCAATGAGCGGACTTGCGCACTTTGTGAACTGATAAGATTATAGAGGTGTTGCGAAATATGTCGGAGAAACTGCGGTTTCTTGTTCGATAAGTGGTCAACCTCTTGAAGAGCGGCAAAAGGTTCCTGAGATTGCAGACCATTCAAGATGGAAGGCCAATGGGGGGGCAACTGTTCCGGAATCGGAGGAGTCGCCGCACCTATTAGAAATTGCTCGCTAGGTGCATTTTGTTCTTGAGTTGGGAGACTGACACTTGAGAGTAGGGGTCTTACACTTGGTTGACTAAGTTGTAACTCACTGAAACAAAAGATTTAAAAAAAAAATAAGACAAACTAAATGTTAACTAGAACAATTTTATAAACTTAACAGCTATCACTCTTTATTATTATTATTATTGCTAGTAATAGCGCAAATATATCTGTGGTAATAGTTTGATTATTATTTTCTTATAATGGTACTTACTTTAATACTGATCCATACTGCGGCAAATATTTCAAAGAGTTCTGAATGTCCTTCATCATCCAATTCTGAAGGAATGCAACAAGTCTAGTAATCAAAACTGAAAGTTCCTTTGTACTTCCATGGTACTTAAGCAATAAGAAATATGAATCCAAGAGTGCACAAAGTGTCTCAGTTTGTTGAAAAATCAGAGGTTGTAACAGTTCTAATAAGCCTAAAACTTGTCCGAAGAGAAGGAGATGGCCCCGACTTTTGAGAACACCCCATTCGTATTGGGCCCTACCCCTTAAGCTGCCTACCAAAATCGGAAGCTGTCGAATCACCAAATTCGGATGGCTGGATGTTAACTTCCGAGTACACAATTCCAAATCTTGGCTCTTCCGATGCCAATCTTTCTGCCTAGTCGAGGCAGTCAGGGCACTTAACAGCATGTGCGATATACCATCGACTGTACTCGAAAACGTTTTTGAGTAAACATTATCGGTATGGTGAGTAAAATTTAAGTTGCTCAAGTATGGCCCGATATTTGGTAGCAGCATATAGAACATTAAAAGCATGTATTGGGCCTTTTTGTTCGATTGGCCTTCATTTAAAAGCACATCCAATACAGGGTTAATGAATTTGTTTGAACTGTTCAGTAGTAGCGGTAAACGAGATTCCATGTTTTTTTCCCAATTTTCTTCTTGTAGCTTTGCTTCCTCGAGAATGTATTGAACTAAAGTTTTAACCTGTAATTTAATTCGTTTGAGTTGTAATTTAATTATTCGTAATTTAGAATCTTAAAAATATTATAATCTTAACACTTTAATGCCCATTGGATAGAAGTGGCGTTTATATAATTAATTGTCATTGTGGCGCGAGCTATGTGGAAGAAACAGGCCGAAATATAAAAACAAGATTTAAAGAACATCAAAGAGACATAATAAACTCAGCCATAGGTAAACATTTACATCAAAACGGACACAAAATAGATCTTAACAATGTTAAATAGCTTCATCAATGCCAAAAGGGATATACATTGAAATTACTTGAAAATTATGAAATTGATAAACTTAGACACTACCAAAATTCGAATTGCCTCAATGAACAAGGAGATATAAATTATAGACC
>JAWQRP010005070.1:0-11105 GCA_033557875.1 Quadriops clusia
CATGATGCAAGATTTCATAGACCTTCGGGAGTTATAATAAGTCGTGGAGAGTGGTAAAAGCATTGCATTTTTTACAGATATAATTGTTTGTTTTTTGTTCTTCTCCTTATATTATTTAAATTTTCTTGCAACTTAGACAACCCTTTACATTTCTAATGAAAATCATTAGATGAGCTATCTGGTAATACATATAATGTATTATGTAACCATGGTAACGGCGAACCTGGAGGTGAGTATAAGCGTGCTTTGGCGGGCTATTTGAAATTATGCAGTAGTTCCCAAAATGTGCATTTCTACATTTCTCGCATATAACTGAATATTTTAAAATTCGATAAAGGCCAAACATTTCCCTATATCACATACACTGATCCCTTAAAATTAATACTATTAATCCGCAGTGTCCCATTATTTACCAAAATTAATTTGTAAAAACAGTTGTTGGGTAGTGCGGTTGCTTTGCTCGCGAGTGGGTAGAGTTTTCATGGCCATTTTAGGTGTTTGTGTTGTTCTGGTCGGGATAGTGGGTTGGAGTGAGTACTGCCCTATCCTTTTTCCACTTCAACTCAATCCTAGAACGTGCATTATCCAACCCAGAGATATCGATACGAGACGTGCTCGAAGACACTTTGAGTACGCGAGGGCACAAAAGTTTAGCGAGAAAACGAGAAGGGTGTGCGAGGGCACCACAGCGAGAAGAAGATAGATACCGCAAGGATGAGAGTACACATATGCAAGTTCGTAAACTTAGTGTGCGAGAGTACTGTGTTTACACAGCCAAATTTCTAGCGTGCGCGACAGCAATTAGGTACGTTCTGAATTATAAGGTGCATCTTCCCTGTTGACCATAACGTGAAAAGCGCGCGAGGGCGTAAAGAAGATCATCGTGAAGACGAGTCAAATAGGATTAGCAGAACATCTGGATAAGTCCCACATTTTCCCCAAGCTACCTTCCCAATACTTCCGTACTACCTGGAAAATCACCAACCCGCTGTGGGTCGCGATCCATTCATTTATAGCAATCGGATTACCCAATATTAGGGATCATTTTCCAGCTAATTAGGGTTCCGGGCGTGCGCACACACAGGTAAATATTTCAACGGGCACTATTTAAAATACAGCATTTTTTGAGTCAATGCGAAATTTTTCTCTCTGTGCATAATCACTGATTCCTTATTCGATGAAAGTCCCTCGCATATTCTTTAAATTTATTTGAACGGTCTAATGGGTTTAATGAGATTTACAGCGATTACATTAATTGTAAACTCCAAAACACGATGTTTAATTGCTTTTGTTTTCTTTTATCTTAAACAGTCCTACAAATAAAATTAGTGTGCTAATTTGGGCAAATGTATAACTTAAAGGCAATACGATACCCTGGACAGGCCCATAAGAAAACAATGGAAAAATGGAAATTTTTAAGAAGGATAACAAGTTTATTTTTCAACCAATTGCAATGAAGTTTGAACACACCCTACAATTCATCATTGGCCGTAGCTCTATCGAGTCAGATTTTCAAAATTTCAATTAGAGAGTGAGATATGCGGTGGTGAATTTATCATTGGGTGCGTTCACTAAGCCTTATTTTTTGGACTGACACTGACATTTTATCAACAGTTTGCAAACGGTTTATGTTTATAGTCAGCATATTCCAGTGCAGCTGCATTGGGTACGTCCGACTAGTTCTTTTGCTTATCAAAGATCAATAGTTCATCAACAGTATGCGCATGTTATAAATATTTATGTACTGTGCAATTTGTTTAAGAACTTCTGATCATCCAGGTAGTACATGAACTAGTACATTTCTAATCTGCTACGCTGAGCCTGTGTAACCTACAGATTCACGTGATTTACAAAGAGCACGTGAAACTTACACGTGAAGTTAGCTGGTTTCATCTATAAACACGTTGATGCAGCAACTCTGGAGTACGCTGGAAAAGAGGGCACTGGCAGCAGTGAAAATTTTTACTATAAACGTAAATGGTTTGCACGCTGTTGCAAAAAATGTGTCCCTAGTGAAAGCAAGCATTAACTTTACATCAAATAAATAAATTTTCTTATCCAATTTAGTGTAATGGGTGGAACCACACATAGTACTCGTAAAAAGATGTGAAAAAGTCCATATAAAGTCGTGTACTAAAATGCACCTTTACAGAACTACAGCTTTCCAAAGTAGGAGAAATAATAAGATGTGTGTTGAATCCCAGTAGGAAGGTTATATTAATGTGGATAAATAAAATAAGTTATTCCTACTTATTTGTTTATTAATCGCACGACGGGTTTCGAACCACAAATCTAGTTCCTCATCGGGTGCTTCGTCGTAATAACAATGTTAAAACACGCAACTGATCTCTCGCTTCCGCATACAGCATCCGTGCAAAATCTCCGCAATACTTTAACACCTTTTAACATCTGAATTGGAAACAAATATAATACGCTTGTACTACCTCGTGCATACATTCTAATTAGAATTTTGCACGGATGCTGTATGCGGAAGCGAGAGATCAGTTGCGTGTTTTAACATTGTTATTACGACGAAGCACCCGATGAGGAACTAGATTTGTTGTTCGAAACCGGTCGTGCGATTAATAAACAAATAAGTAGGAATAACTTATTTTATTTATCCACATTGAAATAATAAGAGTTTTTTGCGATTATATTGCCCATTTTTAATATTTTTGATCCTAACGTCCGTTAGAATCTTTGTTTCAGCTTCTTCGAAATTGCACATATAATTAATAGGGGTTTACTAAAAAACCAATCTGTAAACACTGACATTAAAAGAGGATGAAAGTGATTTTTTAAATGTAACTTCTAAACTCTTGCAAATAATTATTTATTATAATCGAAATGTTTCTGTAGATTATAAATCTTCAGAAGAATTCGGATAAAAATTATGCTTACCAAAAAATGGATGAGCAAAACTTAAAGATATAATGACTACCGCCGTTTTCTACATTTTCCGTATTACTGAGAATGACTGCGTCGTCTATTTGATCAAGAAGCGCATGACTGTTTACTTATTTAGATCACCGCTTATTTGCAAACGAGCAATAAAATACGTTTAGAACAATTAGTGATTTGAATAAAACACAAACATAGAGCAACAAAAATATATTTTCATACGAATACAAAAAAAAATTAAATAAAATAAATGTGCCTCGTTGAATATAAAACATGTGTTTCCTTCTAAAACGTCCAATATTACCACAATCAACCAGAAACAACTCAGAAACAACATTCCACAATCGATCTGAACATCAGGGACGTGAGTTTTGATAAATTCCGTGAAGTAGCTAACTTCTGTGAAAACCACTGGGATCGAATCTCCCCCACAGGGCATCGTTGACCAAGAAACAATCCCTATGACAACTCCATCCTGCACTAGACTTCCACCGCTGTCGCCAAGGCAGGCGCTTTCTCCCTTCTCCGTTGGTTTAGTGCAAATGTTAGATTCTGCGAAGATACTCGATGCCGTTAATCCCAGCAAAGTCTTGCACTCTTTGTCCGATATCAAAGACAAGACAGCTGTTTGTAAAATGGGTTTGAACACATGAGTAAAATTCGTGGAAACGCTTCCCCATCCTGCTAATACGACTTCTACAGAAAATCTTTCCTTTCCACTGGGGATTTTGATTGGTTTCACGATGTCCGTGAATATGAAAGTTCCATTAAGGCTATATCATTTGGACCAACAGCTTCATCAGGTTTGAATTCTGGATGGATAGTCACATTCTTCACCTTTCTTATCTGGACTTTCACTAGGTCCCGAAAATCATGGGCTCCCGCGACTGCAGTAATTGACTCATTAATAGCGCAATGTGCTGCTGTAAGGATTCAGGTCTCCGTCTGAATGGATGCGCCGCAAAAATGCGCGAGGAATTGGTTCCCGAACAATGCTTGCAAAGATATTTGGTATGGAAACTGCCCAGGTTTTGCATCTTGTCCATTACTTATTTTTGGGTCAAGAATGTCCCGATATGAAGGCGATTCATCTACAATGTATTTATTGCATTCAGCAATTACTTAATCGAATTCTGTCTTTGTACAAATCATGCAGCAGCACACTTACCAATAAAGTGATGACCACAACTTAAACTTATAAAGATAACTGTTGTTTTCCACATTTTCCGCATTACTGAGAATGACTGCATCGTCTATTCAAAAATATACATATGAGTGTTTACTTATTTAGATATCATGGTTTATTTGGAAATGAGCAATAAAATGTCGCTTAGAACAATTAGCAATTGTTACGGTTAAAATAATTGCAACTAGTCCTTGTTTATTAATTAAATAAGAAACACTTACAGGATAAATACAAAACATATGTAGGTATATTTCCTTCAAAAACTTTCAGCATTAATAGCAAATTAATTCTTTTCCATAATCGTGATTTCACCGAATCCTTAAACAAGGAAATTATGAAGGACGTTTATTGCCACAACCATCCAGAAACAACTCTGCACAGACATTCCGCTATCTGTTTGAACGTCAGGGACATGAGATTTGATATATTCCGTGAAATAGCTAACTTCTGTGAAAACCGTTGGAGCCGAAATCGCCCCGCAGGGTACGAGTCCCCAAGAAACAATCCCTATGACAACTCCATTTTGGACTAGACCTCCACCACTGTCACCATTGCAGGCACTCTCTCTCTTCTCCGTTGGTCCAGTACAAATGTTAGATTCTACCAAGTTACTCGCCGCCGTTCCCAGCAAAGCCTTGCATTCGTTGTCCGGAATCAGAGGCAAGAGAGCTGTTTGCAAAGTAGGGATGAAGATAGGCGTAGTCGTCGTGGAAATGCTTCCCCATCCTGCCAAGACGGCTTGCCCAGAAAAGCTTTTTTTTTCACTAGGGATTTTGATTGGCTTCACGATATCAGTGAAAGAAAAAGCACTCTGAAGCTCCATTAAGGCTATATCATTTGGACTAACTGTGCCCACAGGTTTGTACCCAGGATGTATAGTCACTTTCTTCACCTTACTTTTCTGAGTGCTGGCCAAGTTTCGTAAATCAAGGGCTCCTGCGACTGCAGTAATCGGCACATCGAGAGCACAATGTGCTGCTGTAACGATCCAGGTCTTCGTCAAGATGGATGCGCCGCAAAAATGCCCGAGGAGTTGGTCTCCAGAAGATGCCTGCAAAGATATTTGGTATGGAAACTCCCCAGGTTTAGCATCTTGTCCGTTGGTTATTTTTGGTTCAGGAGTATTTCGATCCGAAGGTGCTGCCCCTAAAATGCATTAATTCGTTGAGTCAATTTACTCCATCACATATATTCTGATTTTTCTTCATTAACAATAAAAAAATTAATTACTTACTTATAGCAACACCTAGTAGAACTATAATAAGACCTAGTAGCGCAACGTTACACATGTTTCTCGTAGTAAGAATGATTGCAAAACGATTTTATAAGAGACCATTCGACTCTATCTATTGCACTTATTGAGATAACGTGGTTTATGAGGAATCGAGCAATATGATTTCAAGAATTAGCGATTTATATCGGTAGGTTTCTAAAACAGTTATGGCGTTGATAAATATGCTTAGTTTGAGTAATCTTACACCTAAGTACCCATTTCGTATTAATTAAAAAGTACTAATCCCATGGTAAAGATTCAACAACTATTGCTAACATTTCTTGACGAGACAGATAATGAACAGTGACTTCTATGGCCCCAGAGGACTTCTTATTACGTTTTCATAAAGAAAGGATTGCTGTGGAAATTAATATTTCTTTCCCTGACTGAAGTCATGTTCAGATGTCTCAGAGAAATATTGGAAAAGTTTTTTCCCTGACAGCCATCAGCAGCTCTTGTGGCTCCCTTTGTGTTTAACGCTCCCATTTTCCTCCTTATATGCATTCTCGCTCCAACCGGGAATAAACCATTTTCCTCGAATACACTATAGGTTCTCACATAGCTCAGCTTCGACGCCCCAGGCCTTTGATTTGAGATTTCGGTGTATTATTACGTGCGTCTGTGGAAGGAAGGAGTTTCAAGAAGGCGCATTCAAACAGAGGTAATATTTCGCACAAGTGAAGCCATTAAAACGTGAGCCGCTTTTTCTTAAAGGTACGTGCAGTTTTCTTGCCTTTATGCTGCTCTACAATAGATAGTGCGTTATCACTGTTTGTGTAATGTCATCTGTAATCGTAGTGTTACTTAATCGAAGTAGGTAAGTCGTCTGAAATTTACATTATAGTTTTATTTCATTTTTACTAGCAGGCGTACCCGTTCTTCAAATAGGTCAAAGGTATATACTCAGATAATATCTGTACGCAACACATATTGCTTTAAAACGTGGCGTTGGTCGAGTGTCAACTTTAATTCAAATTATCAAACATCTTTCCATCTTAGGCACTAACACGATATTTATCCGTGCAGCTTTATTCAAATCTACAATAACAACAATATGTTAGTAAAGATGTGCACATTTTATCAATGTTTGCCACCATGTCAGATTTCAACATACCAAATTGAAATTTTATCATCCAGAATTGTACCTGCTCTTCTCAATTCTTTAGATATTTCTTTTGTATTAGTAAATATTTCTATACAGATACTTATCTTGTAAAAATATTATTATAAGATACTACAGTGAAAATTCGATTTAACGGTTTCGCAGGGACCGGTTAGAAAAAACGATTATCGCGGGATAACAATCATTGCGGACTAATATAAAAAATATATAAATATATAAATAACGTGTTAAAAAACTTATTTTTTCTAATATATTAACACACCTTATGCGGAAAGGGTATTTTTACCCGTTTCGCCAACTGCTCGGCAAATGCGGGACGGGTATTTTTATACGGTATTTTGACGGTGGAAAAAATATGATTATCTGATTATTTTATTTGACTATTGTGTTTATATGTCCTTTAGAAGGATCATGAAATATAGTATTGTACGATTTCTAAGGATCGCATCCATCCACAAAATTTTTCGTTTGGTAATGCAAACTACTCTTATAAAGAGGTGGAAAAGTATTATCGTACACCTAATTACTTTGACTTCGTAGGTTTCTTAAGGGGGCCGTACACGATCAGTAATCATGACATTAAAAATAATGGCATTACCGTGAAAGTAATGACGTGGCGAGATCAGAAAATACGGATTACAACTTTCACAACGATCATTATTAATGTCATTCTGATAAAGTCATGTCATTATTATTGACCGTGTACGGGCCGTTTAAAGCTTCAAAAATGACATTTAAACAGATATTGATGAAGTACCACTCATTTCCGGTCAAACGGAAAGTCGTACGATTAAAGGTATTAAACTTGAGCAAAACCATCCAACCGGAAGTGGGATTTTACCTGAAGTAAAAATGGAACTCTTTCAAGTAAAGTGCCATTTTGTTTCAAGGAATTTGTTCCAAATTTTGCACTAACTTTAGAAATAACGAAAAACTCAGTGTTATCAATTTTCCGCTTAATCCCTCAAGAGAAAGTGGACTTTTTAAATATATTTTTAATATGCAAACGTGTTCATTGCAGATATTTTAAAAATCTCAAGTATATAATATAAATTTACAGTTTAATTGTACTCATCCTGCATCAACGGTACCTATGCGTGATGTTAGAAAGTCACAACGTCAATTTGAATACAAAGCAAGGTATACAGCAGTCATAATTATTTAATAATTTGACAAACATAGAAATGGATCGACATTTTTATTTGCTAAATTGTGCTTCATTTAATGTAAAACACAATTTACGCGAATAAAAAATATATCCTACTCATTGATTGACATACATATGAAACATGTTTACGTAGTGTTAATACAAATTGAATATTTGATAAAATAAATCAAACAACTACGTTAGAATCAACATCATCCATACCGACGAAAATGGTTTCTATTATAAGGGACCCTCCAGGTAGATTTTCCGTGGACAGGAAGAACTCTCGTCTATTAAAAGTTACCATTGCACTGTTGGTAAAAAAGAGTCACGACACTGTCCTATATGCTCTGCACGTCGGAGAAGAAAACTTACAAATTACATGTGCATTTTTTCTGAAATTCCTCTGCATAGGAATCAGTATTTCTATCAATATCACACATTGTCAAGATATTACAAAAACCGTTTGTTTTTTCAATATTTGCTAGCAGTACTTCGATGCATCGCATCTTATCTCAAACTTAAAGCTAGAACTCCACTTGTGATTTCGTCGCGCCATTTTTCAGTCGCAAAATTAGGATTCCCTGTTTCTAATACAAGTGCACACATTTGCGACTAAACAAAAGGAGCAAATCTTGTATTGACTGAAAAATCGCGCGACTAGAATTCGCAAGCGGAGTCCTAGGATAACGTTCAAGTAGTATAGGTTAGATATTTTACATTGTATGATGTTGACTTTATGCACTGTCACAAGCATTCGGAACGCTGAAGATCTATTAGTAAATATGAAAACAATTGTTATTATTGTTTGTAACTACTTATGAGTTGTTATTATTAGCTGTTATCATTCACTAATTTCCACCATTGTTGATGACATACCAAGTAGTGCTTTAAACATTGAAGGGTGTGCGGCAATAAAGAGGTAACTCCATTTTTGACATTTTCTAGAAATTAAAGAAGTGTTTTAAAATTTAGACTTTTTAAATATTTTAATTTTATTCTTTTTTATGTGTGTGAAGTTATTTTCAAATTTATTCTTTTTCTTATCATAGACCAGGCACCTTACTTATGAAGTGTCCAGAGCTGCCCCGTTATTGCACCATGACAAAGAGGTACTTTTTAAAGTCGGTTAATGTTCTAACCCAAAAACCACAGAAAATGGAGCTGCCTCCTAATTGCTTCACGCCCTTCAATTAGAAATTGATTTGCGTTGACTCCTTCATGTTCTCAACTTCATTCATATAAATACGTCTGCAGGTAACATTTCGGAACGATGCACAACGTTGGTTTTTTGAATGTCGTTATCTGAGCTTAAAATTTATTGCAGATTGAATTCTTCAACTCAATATACCTGGCAGTTCATTTTGTTTGTGTCATAATTAAAGAAATCTTATAGATGTACGGATATGTTTTACAATTAAAATAATTTCATATCAAGAGGTCGAATGGTCGATTTATAATTGTACAATGTCAAAATTATGGAGCAACTACTGATATCATTTAAATTATGCAGCGGAGAGAATCATGTGATCGAAATTAGGTTGATTGTTGATCAAGAAACACAATTTTCATTTCAAAAATTATAAAGATATTTTGTAAAAATAATGGCAAATATATTTTGAATCAAATCTTGCATAATTAGTTAACACTTCAATAGTATTGCCACGATGACACAATACACTAATTCGAGGATAAATAAATATGTGGGTTGATCAGACACTAAGGATAACCTTTATTTCATACAACCAATATAGCCAACTGATAGTTGATTCATTAGGAATTTTTTCTTGTCTCTCCGTAGGATGAGTTTAAATATTCACTTCTGAAAGTAAAATTCTGTCCTTGCGTGTTCAGCCTCATAGTCGTGAATAGTGCTTCACGTTGTCGCCTAAAGTAAATCTAAGGTGCTCCTTCAAGTGAGGAAAAATATGAAACTCACTTGGTGCAAGGTCCGAGTTTTAGATGTCCTAGCGAAACGACTTCAAAATCAGACCGAAACGACAAGTCCCTAAACGGAATCATTTGACCATACCCTATTCATCTAGAATGTAGTCCAATTAAATTATCATTTTCAATTAGTTATAGTTACAGTATGTAGGTTTAATTTGAAATGAAAGCGTATTTCTAGAATTATTTTTAATTTGTAAATATTGTAATTAAAAACAAAATTCACTAAACCCCTGAAGAACCGGCCTACGTCGCGAAACGCGTTGGGTAAAATAAAAGTAATGTTTTGAAAAACAGCATTCTTTCATTAACGGACTTATGCCGGGTTGCAGAAACCTAGCGTTAAACTGACGTTAGTTAATCATTTGTTAAATGTGAGAATTTGTTAACAAACAGTTGCGTTGCAGAAAACTATTTAATCATATGTTAAACCTCAATTACCTAACAAATTGTTAATCATAGGTGGAGCTGACAACACAGTAAAAATTTAGTTTGTTTAATCTGGAAGTAGTGGTAACACTATGAGACAACCTCATTTCGAAATCGCGCGCCAATTTTTAGTCTGTACTGTCCGTTATTTTCATTGCCATTAGAAAAATTTCAAAGAAAATAATGGACAAGAAGCGTGTTAATTTTACGTGCAGCGAAAAGGAGACTTTACTTGCCCTCGTCAATAAGTAAGTACATTTTAATTTTATGTTTTCTTCAAACTAATATTAACATTCGACTTTCAAATGAGAGGTTAAGTATGTGTATGTATATTCTATTTAAAACCCACTTGAAAGAATTTTATTACATTATCAGTTTGTTCTTTGCAGATATTATGTAGAATTCCGCACGTTACAATGACAGCCAAAGTTGTGTTTGTTTTCAAGCGGATGCCATACTTTAAACAAGGAAATCTGCGTTTAAGCACACCAAAAAATCTTTCCACCGTGTTTCGAGTCGCAATATTAGCCCTATTGTACGCCTCTTCATTTGGATTTCTGGGATTCAGGACTGGAGTAAGGATATATGTTGTACAAGGATATCCACTGCCACCTAGCAAAAAACCATCACCATATCTATTAATTTGAAACTCAACAGGAAGTGGGGAGTGGTTTAAAATGGTACTATCGTGAACAGATCCTGGCCATCGAGCAATTATGTGCATCAATTTTAAATTGGAATCACAAATGGCTTGTACGTTTATACTGAAATATCCCTTCCGATGTCTGTACATTTCAGCATTTGGTCCTCCAGGCGACTGAATTGTTACGTGGGTACAAACTATGGCACCAACTATCCGAGGAAAACCGGCAATGTTGTAAAATCCTTGTTTTACTATCATTAACTATCATACTTCATTTCTGTGCTTTATTTGGTTTTAACTAATTTTAAATAAATGTTTCTTGTCTTGTAGGGTCAGAAAGACCTCGTAACTTGTAACGCAGAAAATAAATAATTTATGGGCTTTCATTGCTTCTGCCCAACGTCCAAAAATTTTAAATATTTATGTAGGTAAAATAATCCAAGAGCACTTGATTAA
>JAWQRP010005071.1:0-11104 GCA_033557875.1 Quadriops clusia
ATCATACCTAGTTTAAAACTGCTAATTTTATAATACCTAGTTTAAAACTGCTAATTTTATAATACCTAGTTTAAAACTGCTAATTTTATAATACCTAGTTTAAAACTGCTAATTTTAGAATACCTAGTTTTATCAAAATCACATTTTACAAAATATTATCATTTCACCCCCTAGGCCTTAATTCCATTTGCGGGGCGTTTTATGTAAACGATTGGAGCACGAAATTTGATCCATGTCTGAGGCTCCGGGGCCATCTTAGCTCCTTAAGAGCGTTAGTAGCGTTAATTCGTGCCGAAATTGTAATTAATTATACTTCTTTGATTAATGGCTTTAAAGCAAGCGGAATTGTTGGCTTATCTCGGCTCCCAGAGCGCTAAAAATTTGGTTGACGTCGAGATGGAAAAGCCTTTAGATCGAGAGGGCTGAGCAATTAAAAGGAAGCATCTAGTTAGCATGTAAATACAAACAAAACAATTGCCGAGGTCACGTGGTGCTCGGGAGTACTCCGACGAGAGTTGGCTGACCTAAATTCTGCTGCGGAGGCTCTAAAGGCTTCGGTTTGCTAAATATTCGCTGAAAGGGAGATGTTTCAATCCGGGAAAAATTTCAATGTGGATAAAATTTCATTGAGAATCCATTTTCAATGTGGATAAAATTTCAGTGAGAATATATTTTCAGTGAGGATACATTTTCAGTAAGGATACATTTTCAGTAAGGTTACATTTTCAGTAAGGATACATTTTCAGTAAGGATACATTTTCAGTAAGGTTACATTTTCAGAAAGGATACATTTTCAGTAAGGATACATTTTCAGTAAGGATACATTTTCAGTAAGGTTACATTTTCAGTAAGGATACATTTTCAGTAAGGATACATTTTCAGTAATGTTACATTTTCAGTAAGGATACATTTTCAGTAAGGATACATTTTCAGTAAGGTTACATTTTCAGTAAGGATACATTTTCAGTAAGGATACATTTTCAGTAAGGATACATTTTCAGTAAGGATACATTTTCAGTAAGGTTACATTTTCAGTAAGGATACATTTTCAGTAAGGATACATTTTCAGTAAGGATACATTTTAACTGAGGGTATATTCTTCTCTGAGGATACATTTTCATATAGAACAAATTTTCACAGTGGGGATAATTTTCATGGTAAAGGTATCAGATCGATCCAAAACCTCCTGCCTCGTAGTCACGTACACATGCCGAGTATTTAAAGGTTCACTTTAGGATTTTGTTCCGTTTTGTTGAAAATAATAATTGGGAGATGTTTTTTTCCTGAAATATAATCTCTATAGCATTCAAGTACATGTATAGATACATACATACATACATACATGTAGGTATATATAAATCGTATAGGAAACTGTGGAGTAATTTAATCCAAGAGGTTTATACTCGAAATAATAAATTATACTTAATATAAGTTTAAATGTATATCTTTATAAATTTAATGAAATATTTCTAAAATTAGGGAAATATTTCTAAAATTAGGGAAATATTTCAGAAATTAATGAAATGCAGATACTCTTACATATTTGTTTCTCTGCTGCATGACCTTTCGCCGAGCAAGCTTCCATTTCATATTTCTTGCAATTTCCCAAATAGCGCTTTCCTCATCGAAATTCGATAAACCCCGATTTTGCTGACTGAATTCGAGATAACCAATGATTGAATAGCAGAGTTGCTTTTTTTGTATCCAAGCAGGAAATTGACTTTTTTAACATCTCTTATTTTCCTTTCTTCCACCTCGTTAAATTATTAACTTAGCATTGACTTTTTCCTTAAACCAACTCAATGCTTAAACTTATGCGTGAGTTTAAGCACAGTTTAAGGTCCTACGTGACACCAGTCGCGAAGAGACGCCTCTGGTATCGATCTACGAACACGCGGAAAGCAAAAGCCCGCTCAGAATTTGGGTCAGAGCTCTTGTCACAATAATTATCCAATGTGCCATGTAGGTTTTTCGAATTCGGCACATTTGCATATTTAAATGGGGCCTACGTATGGAATTCCGCGGGGATGGAGCGACTCGGGACTTTATAGGTATTTTAATTATTTTGTTATCTTTAAGGCCCACTCCTTCTGCGCGTTTATTCATATAATTCATGCATTTTTCAAAACGGGATACTCCCAACTTCTGAGCATTTTAATTGTTATTTTTGTATCAAGGCCGAAGGAAAGTTAACGATAAGTGAGCACATATAGTATTCTTAACGCGTATATTGGATTTTTTTGTAGGAGAGACAGGCCAAGAAACGTAAATTACTCCTGATGTAGCACGAGATTCCAATACGTAATCCTCGACGGTGATATTATTTTCTCCTCTTCCAAGGGTTGTAAAAGTTCTCCTGAGCATTGATACTCGGCGAGTTTCTGATGGATTATTGGAAACGGACTTTGCATTCAAATGTTGTTTGCTTAAGGACTTAATGGTGTAATAGAAGCCTTATACAATAAGACTTCGAAACGAACGATATGTGTTTCTTTACAAGGTTTTCTATGGACAAATTGCCTGCATGAGTAGGTTCCCTTCATGCATACAATACCTACTTGTATATAATATCTACTTGACTATAATATCTACTTGACTATAATATCTACTTGTATATAATATCTACTTGTATATAATATCTACTTGTATATAATATCTACTTGTATATAATATCTACTTGTATATAATATCTACTTGTATATAATACCTACTTGTAATGTACATAATATCTACATTGTCAGTAGATAAATGTTTTGCATAGATTCATAGGTCAAAACGTGAGGTTTCGCCATATTTACCACGAAATGTGTCATCACAGGTGAACTTTCAGTTCGATAAGGATTTATTTCAGTTGCCAGCTGTGACACGCGCTCTTTTATTACGCCCCAGCTGCTTTATGTTTTCAATATACTTTATAACATAACTTGGTCGTTGCCTCAAAGTTTCTATAAAACCATGTTAGCGACAAGTTAGTGGCAGAATAAATTATTTTTATCGATTTACGATTAATGTCCTTTCCATTACTACCCTCAGATATTAATTAATCATGCTGCCCAGAAAATTATGTTTCAATTCAATCTCCAATTTCCTCTTTGCCTTAACATCGCATATAATAGTACTTAAAGCAAATCCCTTGTTTGTAATCCCGCCAAAGCGCAGTAACCCGTACTTATGTTATCTCGTTTATATTTAAACGCCGAAAATTAGCGGTAATGTAGCAGGTCAAATACAATAATTATTTTATAATTATCTGAAGCGTTGCCCGCAATAATCAACGGGCATTAGCAATTCTCTCTCGAAATTAACGAAATTACGACTGTGTACAATTACCAGGTATGAATCAGAGGGCAGTATAACAGTCTATTAAAACTAGCTGTTCTAGGTATTGATTTTTGCCGCACATTGCCAATTTTAGATATATCTAGAAAATTTAATTTAATCTCTTTGAGTGCCAATAATGTTCGTCGCTGTCCCTTTTGATGTAGTAATATATTCGTAGCGTAAATATTGTGATTGTATAACATTTTATCTTCGATAAACCAAAACTTCTCCAGCAAGGCCCCAGCTAGGAAATAGCGGTTTCTGCAGTGATAATATTCATCACTTGGATCGGATTATAAAAACGTACAATTTTGTTCTTTACGTTTATACGAAGTGGATGTAAGTCGTCGGACCTCCTTTATTTATGGGGCGATTCCAGATATCGCTTTCCCTTAAATTTATGAACGTTTTTGGGGGACGTTCGGGATCGATTTTGTAATATTTTATGCGGAGTTTAATGCCTAAGAAGTAAATGTTTAATGTGTAGCAAAGAAATGCCTCACGTGTAAGAAATATCTATTTCACGTACTTATAACAAATAAATGTTTAACGTGTAACAAGTAAATGTTTAACGTGTAACAAATAAATGTTTAACGTGTAACAAATAAATGTTTCACGTGTAACAAATAAATGTTTCACGTGTAACAAATAAATGTTTCACATATAGCAAATAAATGTTTCACGTATAACAAATAAATGTTTCACGTATAACAAATAAATGTTTCACAAATAACGAACAAATGTTTCACGTATAACAAATAAATGTTTCACATATAACGAACAAATGTTTTATGTGCAACAAATAAAATGTTTAAAATTTTCTACGAAGTTCAGTCGTGCGCAACTTAGTATTCGCCTATGGTTGTTTGTGAACTAAAATGTTGGCGTGAAGGTTAAACCATTGCATAAAAACTGACGTTGTCAATTAAGATTCGAACAACTGTAACGTACAGTAATTTACATATTACACTATACAGCATGAGACTTTCATATAAACATTCGACAGAGTCGGATGCAACAATTCTGCGATTTGTTGAAATATCACGTTCTTGAAGATAAACAAAGATTGAATTATACTGACAATGGGAAACTCACTTTCAGCAGAAGTACGAGAGACAACTTTTCTTATTACGAGGAAACGTGCTAACGCACCTGATGCCTAGCACTCGGCGGTTTTTCTAATAAAAAGTTTAAAACGCCACATTTGAGTTTTGCTGAGAACTTACTTTCATTCCAGGATACCATGAATGAAGGAAATTACTTTTCAAAGTAATATTTAGAACTAGTTAAAAGTTTAAAGGTACGAAGTCAGAATGAAGCTTCAAGCTTACTTAAAATATGTATAACTAGAGCTTGCGCACTCTCTGACAAATTAGTACTATTACCTCACTGCTATTACGTAGATATTAAATATTATATTTGTTTTGTTTTCATCTTGAACCCTCTTACTTATGATATTGGTAAATCTTGGGATTATAGGTTCGTTTCGAAATTTTTTAATTTAAAATAAAAGAATTCCTTTGCATTAAAATATTTTTCTTTTCTTCATATTTAATCTACGCGTTTCACTTCCTTAAAATTTTTGGAAGCTTCTTCAGGATAACATATTTCTTAAAAACTAAAGTAACATTGAATTCAAAGGGTTAAAATTCCATGGAAATAAACTTAAAGGGTATTCTTAAAACTACACTATTGTTGAAATTTACTATTAAAGACTACATGTTGGTTAAGATTTTAATCGATTAATTCTATTTCTAGAATTTCTAGAATTAATCGATTAACAATCTTAACCAACATGTAGTCTTTAATAGTAAATTTCAACAATAGTTTAGTTTTAACAATACCCTTTAAATTGATTTATTAATACCCTTTAAGTTTATTTCCATGGAATTTTAACCCTTTTAATTCAATGTTACTTTAGTTTTTAAGAAATATGTTATCCTGAGGAAGCTTCCAAAAATTTTAAGGAAGTGAAACGCGTAGATTAAATATTAAGAAAAGAAAAATATTTTAATGCAAAGGAATTCTTTTATTTTAAATTAAAAAATTTCGAAACGAACTTATAATCCCAAGATTTACCAATATCTTAAATATTATATGTATGTAGTATTAGTACATACATATAATATAAAAAATATAATTACGTGAGACATTATGCAAATTGAATTTGCGGAATTAATCCGCGATATAATTTGGGGAATTAATCCACGATAAAATTTGCGGAATTAATCCCGTAGCAATATTTATTTTCCTGGAACAATATATCACGTGCATACTTTACACGAGTTTCAGTGACGGTTACTAATACAAGCCGTTTAATTTGGTTAGCTACAACTTAGTTACTTCCCCATTTGCTTTCCGCCAAAGTTCCCAATTGCTCACCAAATGGGCTAGGTAAACTTTACATATTCCACAAACCTGCTATAGATTTTCTATTAGCTGATATAATCGTAACCGCTCTAATGGAGGTACAGCCTCATAAAAGATTACATAAAAGATTCTATAGAAACAACTATAAAAACTTCTTCGCAGCCTTGAATTTCCGCAAGAATGAAACTTTAGATGTGTGTAAACCTTACCCTTTAAAAAGGATATAATAAAAATAATAATTTAAACTTTAGCAGAATGCTTTTCTCATGAGTATAAGGCAACTAATATAGCAGGAATATCCACGTCAATCGGCGTTAAAAAGTTCTGCTGCGGTTGTTGTGGCGAAACTGCAATTTGCCGGAGTTTAATTGCATAGCTAGATAAAATTTCCTGTGTGCAACTTTCCTCCTAAGCTTCCAGCTAATACAAGGCCTGCTTGATCCAATTTATGCGCTCCCTTTGGGGGGTAATTACGGGAAACGGGGGGCACAGCGGGGTAAACAAAGTTTCCATCTTCCGTACCCCAATCAGGTCAATTCACAGTATCCGATGCCTTGGAAACTAGTCCTAACTTTTCCCTTATTGCCCCGATAAATTCCAAATTAATATGTTGATTCCTGCATCTTCACGATATGGACTTGTTTGTTTGATGACTGCGACCTTCGTGACTCTAACTATTTGCTCTCTATTAGTCCTAACCAGCGGTATACGGCTTATTAATCAAGATCGCATTTTTAATTAATCGTTAATTGGGAAATGCGTGCGTTTTATTGCTTTATTTGCGTAGGAAAATCATTGGCATTAAAAACCATTGACATTAAAACCCATTGGCATTAAAAACCATTGGCATTAAAACCATTGGCATTAAAAACCATTGGCATTAAAATCATTGGCTGTAAAACTATTGGCATTAAAAACCATTGATATTACAAATTATTGACATAAGAAGACCATTCGCGTTACTCATCGGAAATGTGCAATAAGCGCATACAGAAATGCGTAATTGTTCACGCAAGAGATCCGCAGATTTTCCTCGAAATTTATCGTGCTATTTTAGTAGGCAGTTTTTCTTTTCATTTGATAAAATCTTTGTAGCAGGAAACAGAATTTGTAAATATTAATTTTGAAATTATTTGTAAATTACTGATAGTTTAATAATAAAATACTGTTTAATAATAAACTACTGTTTAATATTAAAATACGTACTTTCTTTAAAAGTAATATTTGGCTTTGAAGTCAGGTTTTGTTTCTGTTGTTTCTTTTGTAGAATTTCATAAAACTTTTCCGCTAATTGTACTCATGTATTTTTCAATGTGTTCAAAAGGATACGCGAGAAGAAACGTACATTTTGTATTCCTTATGTTTACACCCCCGATCCTTTTGCCAACACTTCGCTAATTTATTTATTTTTGAGAAAAGTTATTATTTTTCTCTCTAGAAGCAGATCATTTGACGACTTGAAACGATGCACCGCTGAGGTAATTGATTTTGAAACAGATCTAAATATTTTGCGAGAATTTGCACAGATAGCAGGTCGACGAGTATTTTTACGGCTAGAGTCACCTTGAGCATCTATTTTCCTTCTGATGCTTCGCTGCATTTTCCCGAACCCCATTAAAATCGCATACATGGCGAATAAGAGAACGTTTTTATTTGCTTTATGGCTTATCTGCCTCTATATTATTACCAGACCGATTAAAGCCATAAACACTCCTTTCGTGCACCTTTGAAAGGTCGTGTTCTAGTTTAAGGAACAATTTATTATTGCATTGTCCCTGATGCAGGAATTACATTAAAGTGACAATTATTTTTCATTAATACTACCATTATTTTACCATTATTTTAATTTCGAGTATAAATATTGTTTTTTAAAGGTTAATGAACACACATTTCTATGTACAAGCCTGGATGGTGCGTAATCTATTCCTGTGATGTCGACGATGAAAATAAAACGAACACTGTCACGGCGCTCTCATTATGAAAGTTCTTATTCATGCAATAAATTTTCCGTGTCTATACATAGAAACGTAATCCACAGCTACATATTCCTCATTTTAATGCCGTTTTGTTTGCTCAACTCCATTAAAAGTGAGGGTATTAACCATGCTTGGGTATTAACTAAATGTGGAATAACTTACATGTTGTATATCTAACCAGCCCTGGTATTATTTCGAGAGAAATTATTATTTCCAGAGAAATTATTTGCTGAGAAATTATTTCCAGAGATATTATTTCCAGAGAAATTATTTCCAGAGAAATTATTTCCAGAGAAATTATTATTTCCAGAGAATTACGTATTCGTTCCAAAGGCAAGAATTAATTATCGTATTACGTGAAAAGGGGACATTTACATAGTTCCAAAACGTGTTATTTAGCATTCTGGCAGGAACAATTACGCCTCGAATTAGGATTCACAACTATCTTATTCATAATTCACTCGGGTTCATTATGGTAAAAATTACTTCGTCGGCATCGACAAAGCTAAACCTACTTACAGATATTTTTAAACGCATACGGCAGAGGGTCTAATTGTGTATTTCTTTTAAATATATTTAAAAGGTATACCTAACTAATGTAAATGTCCCTCTAAGCATGTTATACTATAAAAATATCGAACATATAATTAGATGTACCTACAGACAAGATATACCTACATATTTTTAACAATTAATTGTTTCCTTATATTCTGTGTCGAAAAGTAAGCATTTACAGTATGTACGTCCCATAAAGTAATTGACCTAATATCCAAAGATTTAATAGCAGCATTCCTTACCGCCACGTGAAAGGTCATCCATTCATTACTAAAATATACCTTGATTAAACAATCCCTCTCTTTACGTTTTGTTCTTGTGCAATTTATAATTCGTTCCTTCATCGAAAATAAAAATCGGAGAATTAGTTCTTTGGAAAAGGTGAAGGACATTGTTGAACACTGCAGGCCGATTTGTAATTGCGCCGAATGAATAAACAAACAATAATTTCATCCTTCTGGCTATATGTTAAGTTAAACTGCAATAATATTCAGCTTTACGACGTACATGATAAATAGCAGCGAGAAATGTTTCCCACTGCGCCCTATAACGCTTTATTCTATTTACGGCGTCATAAGTTTATTGCTAGCTTGACGTACAAATTGTTGTATAAATGAATTATTATCACTATTACTATTTTTCTCATTCAATTCAGTAGCATTTCTCACATTTTCCAAAGAATTGCCATCGAAATATGAAAATGCGAGTGTGAAAGACGTTTTCATTATTTCTCGATACACACATTTGTGTGAATCGAGATGTAGGCTTCTGCTTGATTTCCCACGATTTTTCAGACGCATATGAGGAAATTCCTACAACTAAATAGAGGTACGTTTTTCCCATAATAAATCCAATTCAGCACACAAACTTTTCAATTTTACCGTTAGACGGAAAAAGCTTTTAATTAAAAAGTTGGGCCACCTAACTCTCATTTGCTTACTAAACCATTTAAAAATAGTTCGCCCTAATTCCGCTTCTGCGTTAATTAATAATTTCATTTTCCCAGAATTTTTATTACCCGCAATTTGAGACACGTTTGTTTAATTAGTTTTTCAACGTTTTAACTACACTAATTTTTATAAATTAGGGGACATTATTAACCTGGGCGTGAAAATTACAAACATTAGAGGTGACAGAAGCTATGAAATGTGAAACTAAGTATCGTTTTGAAATGCTAGATTTTAAATGGCAATTTTCCATGATTTTAGCAAAAATAAAACCGCGTGGATGATGTACAAGCTCAGCGGTGCGGAATTCCGATCTAAAAATGGCTCTATTACGCTTAAATTAATCATCCCTAGCATGTACCCGATCTCATCTCTTTGGCTAATAGGTTTAAACATTAGATCTGAAGGTTTTCTAAAAATAAAGCTCATTAAATTGCGTCGCGCCTGTGGACGCATTTCTTTGCCTGCCCTAAATTTTCCACGCGCTCCTCTAAAATGGCCAATGGCACCAACTTTAATTTCTCCTCGGGGCAATCGCTTATTCTTTTGGCAAGCTGCAATGCCGAGCTAATTTTAAGCCAATAAACAGTTTGTTCATATTTCAAAATTAATAATTGTTGTTTTGACGATTTCCAAAACAATTCTAGTGCCCGAAAAGACCTGGGAAACATTTTTCTAAAAAGGCATTCTTAATCCCTCTGGACTTATTTGTTATTCCATAGGAATGACATATCCCTCAGGGGAGCGAGCTGACTTGCGAACGAACATTTTTTTACCATTTGACCTAATTTTCTATCTCTGCAGTTCCATCGAAACTTCCTTCCCTTAATGCATTATATTTTTCGAAGACGTTTTCTAGATTCAGGAAGATACTTCGCGTCCTTTTTCAGTTGTTTCCCTCTATATCAGTACTGCTCTAAATAATCAAAATTGTTTCCATAATAAATAATCACAGTTGTTTCCCTCTAAATAATCACAGTTGTTTCCCTCTAAATAATCACAGTTGTTTACCTCTAAATAATCACAGTTGTTTACCTCTAAATAATCACAGTTGGTTCCCTCTAAATAATCATACTTGTCCCTCTAAATTATCAAAATTCTTTTCCTTCAAATAATCAAAGCGAAACGTTCATTTTTCTGCTACCAGGAGCAGTGCGAGAATTCACAGTAACAGAAGGAATAAAATTTCGTAAAAACGGACCTGGAACAGTAGACGCGATTTATTACGGTTGTTTTAGCATTCTGTGACTCCCTGAAGCACAGAAAATTCCTTTTCCTTTTATTATAACAACCAAAATAAATCTTTTCCCAGTCCTTTGTGGTTACTTACTCTCTGGCCTTTCACATCTGGGTCTAAATAAAAAATACAAACAATAAAAAGTACACCACAATTAAACGGCAACCCTAAGGTATAAATTCCTCTTCTAGTAAACTTTACGACAACAAATCAATAATTTAAACCAGGGACTGCTTTAAAGCGAACGGCTTAAATAGTTCAATCAGGATTTAAAACATTATTTTCTTAGTATTCGTACTACGTACATTTAGGTTACTAAAAAAGCTTCCACGTTTTAGGAATTTCTATGATAATTAGGCAGAGGATCGTCAGCATATTCGTATCTAAAAAATTCTGTCGGAATGCTTTTCTGCAAAAATTGGCGTTGAGTAAGTGCATTCCTAAGCGCCATGTAGGAAATTATATGTTTTTGCCAATAATTAGCTAAAAGTGAAAGGGGCGAAATATTGTGTTGTTTACTTCGGGAAAGCCGAATTAGCTTCTTTATTTATATCTTGATAACTCCCAAGTAACACATTGAAGTAACTATATGGCCAATATATTATATAACTACTTTATAATGGTAGTTCTTAAACCTATATGTTTTACAAGTACTTTAAAAAAGCTATATTTGCATCGAAAATCAGATAGGTTTTATA
>JAWQRP010005072.1:0-11103 GCA_033557875.1 Quadriops clusia
GGGGGTAGCCCAGGTGACAATATCAGAGTGTTGGGGGCGATTCAGAGTGAAATGTTTCGTGGGGTGGAGTTCGTGGTGATCAATTGATCAGTGCCTTTGGGAATATCTTCAACGCCGTTCTTCTGGGAGTGTTGGATTCATTGGCTGCCGTCTACAGGCGTGGGCCTCACTACAGGCTAAGAATATTTGTTTTCTTCTTTCTTTAGTTTTACTCAATTCCGTAGTTAGAGAATAGGTGTCGCTAGTTTAGTCTTCGTTAGTGGCGCAGTATTTGGTCCACTCGTTATCTTCACGAGTTGTGCATAGTTGTTTGGTTGGTTTCGATGAACGCCGGCAGGGGGAGGATAATTCCGTGTGTCTCTCTCTCTCTCTCACACACACACGCACACACAAAAATCAATTATGGTCGACCAATTAACATAATAAGTCAGTTTAATCAATAACATTTTGCAATAACGAAGTTTGGGTCCAACCAATTCAATGAATAATTACTTACCGATTATAAAGGTAACACAATTTCATAACAGTCAAAAGGTATCTCATTCTCATGGTAATGACAAGGTCAACTGCCGTGCAGTAAAATATTGAATAATTAATCCTTACTCACCAAGACCATTCAATTAAATCAAATTCAAGGTAAATCAATTTACAATCAAATGTTGTTTGTTCTGATGGAAGTTTTCTGACATCTTATTCTTTTAATGTGTATTTAATTTCAGTTAATTTCGTACTATATTCTTGGTAAGGTACCGACGTGGGTTTTATTGTCGCGTGGTCTGTTGCATTTCGGGATTAAGCGTTACCATTTTACCTTTTGTTATGGTTGCGGGCGCTTGGCTTGCGTCGCCGCATCCCCGGAGCCCGGTCCAGCGGGAAAGGGTTTCCGAGCGATTCAGGGCAAGTGCCTTTAGTACCGTCTGTCCTAGTGTTTGTGTTGCCAGGGTACGTCATACGAGTCCTCCTTAAACCGTGGAGCCCCCTCAGGAGGAAAGCGGATTATAACTCGCTGATTTGCCACAACACGGGTATAACCGGTCCTAGATTCCTGTTCACCACTTGTTTACCTTAATGCTTGCCCTCGGGATGCGGCGGGTTGCGTTGCTTGAGACCCGCGTTCGTGCCGAACTAATTAAATGTTGCCACCTACCTTACTCGCAGTTAGCGTTGAAGCCGCAGGAGATCACAATGATGACGGTGACCATGATTGTTGAAGGCTTTGCCGGAGGTCAATTCTTATCTTGAGCTTTTAAAGTTCGGACTTGTAGATATTTTACCACTGAGGGTCCCTGCGCTTAACCCAGCTTGTGGTACGCTGAGTCGCAACATTCGCGTTCTTGCCGTGTTTATTTATCATGTAAATTTTCATAGTTAAAGAATGAAAGAGGACTTTCTTAGTAACAGATCTTTCCAAAGTATTAAAATATTAAATGATTCAAATCACTAAGTTAAATGCAAACAGTTAAATCACATAAATAACACACACACACACACACACTAGATGATCACAGGTAATTTTGGCCAAATAAAGTTTCGGGTTGATTTGAATCTCCCGCCATTTCCGCTTTCGGAATGTTTAAATAAGTGTCGCTTACGAGCGCACCAGCGAGGTATCCCCTCAAATGTCACAGATGCAACAAATTTAGGCATAACTGTACCAACAAGTGCAGTAGCCTGTGGACTGTGGCAATTTCCGTCAATGACCGAAATTCTTAGAACTGAGGCCCAAGTGCAAGCAAGCGAAGACGAGTTGGGACCTGCCCAGTGACACAACAAGGTCCACCTCCACCGCCGAAGCGAGACCATAAAACACACCTACACCCTCGCTGAAGGGGATAGTCAATGACCTGCCGTCGATGACGATAGTAGAGAGACTTCCTGTTGAAGGTGTGCACAAGGTAAGACTTCTGTCCGGCACTAGACGACTAATTAACTGTGTACTGAAAACGTTTTGAAGTGAGTGTACTAATTTTGTGCAGGGGTAATATCGAGGGTGATCGAATAGTGGAGGAACCATTACTAAATAAGCGAGAGGAACTGCACAGACCATAGGCTCGACCGTTGATCATCAGGGCTCTACGCTGTTTGGTTCTGGAGCTCTCAATTCGAGATTCCTTGATTGCACCTCTTGCAGGCTCGGTAACGTCTTCCTCGTGGAGGTGTTCCCGGAGTAGTCAGGTGCGTCGGAACGATCCTTTCCGCAGACTATCAGGCGGCATGTAGATCACAAACAGTGGTATAGGTAGCTGGAAGTCACAAAGGGAGTGGTGATGTGTCTCTGACGAAGGTCGGTGGTTGCGCTAGTACGTCCTTTTCCGCAGACTCTTAGGCGACTACACACAGTGGTATAGGTAGCTGTGAAGTAGTTCCAACCCCCTCAATAGGTGGCGTTGAAGCGTTTGCCAAGTACCACCCAGAAGTCCGCTTATTGGTTTTCTTTACACATTAGAAGAAATCTTAGGGCGGGGTTCTCAAGGGTTGATCTTCGTTTGACTCAATTGTGATGACGGAGGTGACCAGTGCAGTATTGCTTTTTCACATTCTATCTTGCCAAAATTATAAAGCATAATAACCTGAACTGGTTTACAGTAAAATTTACAAATAAAATATAGTACTGTTTGTCCTAATTATTCGAAATTAACCAGCGGTACGAAATTCATATATTTATATGTCTTTACTAGCGAGTAAGCCCAATATATTATTTCAAGAAGTAATTTAGTTTATTACAATTAATGCGCTCTAAGTTTGCGAACAATGACAAAACCATTAGAAAATAGCGTTGAAGGATTGTTCTCCCCGTGTTGAAGTATTTCGAGTTTGTGTAGTAGGAAACTTAACCACCGGTAATAACTTTGCTGCGAAAGAAAATGAAGGGAAAATACACATGTTACATTTTCAACATTGTAAGTCGAACTTTCCGAAAGAAACCGTGGGTAAAGTTTTGAAGCAGTTAATTTAAATTTAGCATCCTCGGTAATTTTTTGCTAAAATTGTTCGACTGTTAGTGGTTAAAGCTTCATAGGACAAGTTAATGCGTTACCAACAACGTGGATACATACTTTAAAATGCTGACTATGTTGTTTTGCTATTTAAGGCGGCGAGGATTCACGCTCCCGCGAATTAAACATACCAAAAGCTTCTCGGGCGCCCCAAATTATTCAATTAATATGCGACAGCGGCGCAATGTGCGGCTGCTGGGAGATGGGAACACATAATCTTTTGCGCTGTTGATATTATAGTTCACAATAGATTATTCCAATATTTGCTGAGTTCCGAGTTTGAGCACATACATTGAGGTGCGCTGTACGTAGGGTTCGATATCTCATTTAAAGTACATTAAGTTAATATCCAGCTGAGTGGTTGTTTCTGCAGTAATTCGAGAGCTGAGAGTATGGCAAACTCAAATACGCCCGTTTAAGTGCTTTCCTCTACAATGTAACGGCATTATAGATATGGAAGATGATGAGTGGGACTCGAGAGGCAAGAATCGCAATAATAGCGAGTGCGCCAAAAATCCTCTCTTGATATGCCTCGCCGCCGAAACCTA
The DNA here is from genome assembly GCA_033557875.1 of Quadriops clusia. NCBI lineage: Eukaryota > Metazoa > Arthropoda > Insecta > Coleoptera > Hydrophilidae > Quadriops > Quadriops clusia. The sequence goes on from JAWQRP010005072.1 coordinate 3,545, forward strand.
ACGCTTTTTGGGAGGCTTCCGTAATGCCGTTATTTCCATGCTACTTGCGCGCCAAACTGATATTTCTGAGAGTACTTCGCCGTTAAATGTCGACTTATTGAAATAAAAAAAGAAACGATTATCGATAAGAACATGCAGGAATTGTGCAAGGATTTTTTTTGCAATTGTACGGTCGCAGATGATGAAGAATATCAAAAGTTACTCTAAGTAGCCGATTTACTCCATGAATTTGCTGAAGCAGGGTTTGTTCTGTCTCATTCTGGCTACTTCCCATCTAAGAAATATATGCATGAAGATAGTTAAGGGCAACAATCACCTGACGACCCTATTCTGACGAATGATCCTGTGAGTAGGAAAAGAGTTACAACAGGCTGTGTGAGATGGTCATTGTTCGTCAAAGCGTCTGTCGGGCGTTTGTCGCGCGGCGATCCATTGATTTATCGCTCCGCTCCGAAAGGGTGACTTCGTCAGCCGTCGACCGATGTTCAGATTTAACTACAAAAATATAAATATTTTTGAAAAGTAATAAACATTAATCCAAAGCGGCTGTTCTAAAATAAACTTACGTCGTCTAGGGTTGTGCGAAGCGACCAGAGAATGGATTCGGCAACCAAGCAAAGGATAACCGTCTGAAAATATCACACAGCGCGCCGAGATGAAAATCTCTATCAACTTTTATAGTCGCTGAATGCTAAATGGCCTCTCGGAATATAGCCGATTGCTCCCAGGGGCAATAAAACAAAATAGCTCTCGCAGTTGTCGTGTCTCTCGTAGACAGCCATGCTCGTAGACAATCCTTCTTTCAGAGAATCTCGTCGAGGATACCGACAGAGCTGCGCGGCTGCCTGCGACCTGATAGTGAGTTAGGACGACTCGCCGTTCTTTTGTTTTTGGAGCAAGTGAAGGACGAGCTAACATTCCCATGACCGGGTCCCGGCTAAACATTCCGTCATTCTTTCTAATACCGTAATAAATATTCTCACTGAACTTCTCTCTCTTAAATTATTATCGACCATTGTTTGGCAAAAACAAAAATTCAATAAATTGTACCCGGGAGTACAATAAAATAAAGAGGGGGGAAAAAGCAGAAATCCCAAAGAGTTATCTGGGGAGCGTAAGTAGAGGTATGTACGAGATTAGAGGAAACAAATACCTGACGTCGAGAGCAAAAGTTCTGGATCTTGATAAGGCTGGGGGTAAGGTCTGTACAAGCAAGACAAGGATCCTCCTCAGCCCTCTTAGATATATGTAACACAAGGCTTATTCAGCCGTTTGCCGTTTGCGCTAATGCCGATTCCAATGTGTCTGGAGTTTCCTTCCGTTCGGCGCTCGCAGCTTAAACTGGAATTAAATGCAGCGAGTTAGGATGTATTACGTAAGCGTGGATTCGTTCCATACCTTGGGATATTAACTACTCATTACAGATCGCTCCCAAGACTTGCCAAAATTTATTCAGGGATTACCGGGAGAGAGGCAACAACGTTAAGCCATTTGGTTGTATCAGAATTGCACACACGCGATACTGATGCATATGCATTAAGATCGTAGGCTGCTTCGAAAGTTTCTTGAATATGGTATTAGAACCCATTGAATATCCTACCCTTCACCCTGTTCAGTTATTATTGTGTCCTGAATAATTTCCCGTTTTATTTGACACAGAGATTAAGGCGCTTGCAACAGCAGGAACAAAATTCTACAAATTGATGGAAATTAAAGAAAAAAGAAATCATTCAAAGGTATCATATGGTTCATTTAATGTTGGAATTATCGAAAATAGTTTGAAATGTATGATGACCACCATAAGTTAGCATTATTACTTCATTTCCGCGTTCAAATTCAATATGTAGGAGCCCTTAAATTCATGTTGCAAATTTAAAAAGCTTTTATTCCCCGCTACATGAAACAATCTCATAGATATTCACTAGGGTAATTAATTCAAAATTAAACTCCGGGAAAAATGCACTACGCGCTGCCTGCTTCTCCGCCGGCGAGAAATGCGTATATTATTATTACTAGAATAGCTAAAACTGTGCTGACAAAGTAAATTACGGGGAAAACAGTCCGTTTTAGTTGATGTTAGTGAATGTGATAAAAATATGGACCGCTAAAATTTTCAAAACAATCGGTTATATGAAATAAAAATAATATATTTTCTTGTATGTTCCATTTGATGTTTGAAAAATAAAATCCCGTGCAGATTTTCCTCAAACCAACTTTTTTTATTCAAATTGCAAAATTTCTGAAATTTCTATTAACGGAATAAAATGTAACATCCAACCGAGTGGTAGACTATATTATTATTATTTTTTTATATTATTAATGGCAAAAACCTTAAGATGATCCAGGACGTATAATCCCCGTTAATATTGTGACGATACGAAGATAGGTTACGCAATTCATGCAAATTAGAGTCTTATCAAAAATGGATTTGTTTCATTAAATGAAAGACGAAATTTGACGGAAACAGATGGTTCACTATTGGCTTAGCAAAGGTTGCTCTAATGGGTACCAGATATGTGAAAAGATGACGGTTCCAAAACAGCCGTTAAAGATGCTCGGGAGATGGTTTGGCGAAATTCCATCAGGGGTGCCAACAAACAACAGTAGTACCAACTTTCGTGTAGTCAAAAAGGAAAATCCCAACGTGAAAGGGCGTGGTCTAATAAGGAAACTAAAGTGGCCCGATTCGTTGCAAAGAAAAGGGACTAGAAGGTAATTGGTTGCTCTTCAGAGGGGGGTAGCCCACGCGGAGGCAGGAAAAATTCTGATTGGGTAACCATACAGTTAGTGGGCGAAGATCCGGAGAGAGGACGCAAGGGGGAAGTCAGTCATTGAGAGAGAGTCCAAAGGGGCAGTCAGTGAGGGAGAGTTGAGTTAGAGAGTCGGGGGTTAAAGACGGGCAGTCAGTGAAAGAGGGTTGGTTAGCGCGTTAGTCATCTGTTCATTTTACATTTTGCAGCACACCATGGTGTAATCACCATAGTATAAGCACCATAGTGTAAGCACTCGACATTAAAATAACCTCTCCGTACAAAAACCTAGTAAAACTCGGACGTAATAAAAAATTTAGTTACCCATAGGTATAGCGTAGAGTTGTAAAAAAAACCGGCGCACACCTGTCAGTGTGTGCGTGCGAGAGGGTCAAAATGGAAAACGCCGCGGCGGTGGTGGCGACGGCAGTAAACTTATGATCACCGATGTGTAGGCATAAAACGGCGGCAGCGCCGCCTGCGTCTGTATCTCTATAAACCGGGGATAAAGATATACTGTCGGATATCAAAGTATATGAGTCATGGGGCGTACTTGCACCTTTGACAGACTTATTATCCGCGGGAGTGAGATCGAAAATTGATGTCTCCCAATAGAGACGGGAGAACTAACTCATCACGGAATCCTCGGCTCTTCGACAGCTTTGATTTATTATGAAATATGCGTCGGTATCATTCTGAAATTGAAATATTCTAGTTCATGCACTCGGAACATTTGTTAGGAAGTTTATTTTCCAGTTTGGAGGCGAAAACCGTGCGCAGAGTTTGGAATGGTCGCTATATTCAATTTAACAGGGCATTGTACATGAAATTAGGAAATTGATGCAGTTTCCCTGCTTAAAACTTTTCAACTTTAAACTTCTTCATCGTGTTGAGGGGGCAATTTGTTTTCATTAACCTCTTGTGTACCACGACATACGCATTCTACGTTCTTAACGTATTTTAAGCGAAATTTTCCGATATTCTGTAAATATATTTTAACTTTCATAAAACTAATGGTAATTCAAAATCAGTACAAGGTCGGTTGTATTTTTGTATGGTGTGGCGGTCATCGATAAACGAACAGTCATTTCTAATTTTATTTCCTCATCCATTTCTGTCTCACTCTCCTACTATCTTCTATTTCTCCCTTTCACCTAATTTACCTAATTATTGCGGCCTGCCGATATGTCAACAACCTAGTTGTTCGCGTTATTGTTGGGGTCAATGGGGTGACAACAACCTGGCTGTTCGCCTAACTGTTGCGGTCAGCGTGGTTGAAAACTTTTTCTAGATGTTGAAGATGTTCTTCTACTGTTGATGAAGCAATGAAAATATCATCGGTGTAATAGTAACAGAAATCCAAACCTTGAAGTAGTACCTCATCGATGAACCGTTGAAATGTTTGTGCGGCATTTCGAAAACCAAAAGTCATAAATGGAAACTCAAACAGACCAAATGGTGTGATTATTGCTATTTTTGGAAATATCTTCTTCTGCTACAGGAATTAGGTGAAATGGTCAATTGTTGAGAACATTTTCTTTCCGGTCAACTCTGAAGAAAAGTCTGATATATGAGGAACTGGATATATATCAGGAATGGATCTGGTATTAAGAGCACGGTAGTCACCACATGATCTTCATTCTTCATTTGCTTTCGGAACCATGTGTAGTGGTAATACTCATTGACTTTTTGAAGGGCGGGCGATTCCAAGTTGACACATCTTTTAAAAGTCTCTTAGCAGCTCTAAGTCGGTCAGGTGCAAGATGAGGACGAGGATGAGGAATTCTTCAGAGATTTGCAAGAATGTGGTTTGGTGCCACGAGTGAAACGTCGTTTGAGAGAGAACTGTAGGCGACGCTGTAGGTTTTTATAATAAAAATGATTTATAGAAATATATAACATCTATATTTGTTGTAGGAATTTATGGCGGTACTTCGCAGAGAGGACATATTCAGATAATTCGCAATCGACAAGCGGAAACTCTCCTAGAAGTAACAATGCAGCACGTGCTTCAAGGTACGGACATATGGACCGATAGGTGAAGAGGATGCAATGGTTTGACCAACACCAACGGGTACATCCACAGTACTGTTTACCACTCCCGCAATTTTAAAGATCCCATTAAGGGTGTTTGCACCAACGCTGTCGAAGGTAAACAATGTATATAGACTAATTTAATTTTAAACTTAATAAATTCTTTTTTTACATATTTATGGAGGTTACTGGTCCAGACTGAAATGTTACTTGCGACATTTAGGCGCAATGAGATCTCCGTTTATTACGGAGTATGTTGACCAATTCTTGTGGAAACAAGCTTTTGAAGCGGACAAAGTCAGAACACTACACCACACATGCTACACGTTTCGCAGCTGAAGTGGAACTCCCATTTCATTTTGTGGTGATGGTAGTGGTCTTAGTGTCTATGCTTTCTTAGAATGCGTTGAGAAGAAATGGAAAATTTGTCATGTCTCTTCAACTGAGCTTCTTCTTTCTTTATCTGAATTATTTTCAGGAACTGCACTTATTTGGTTTCGCTCCGTGAGAGAGAAGATTTCCAGTTGGTCAGAATTTGTAGATTGTTTAAAAGGAGAATTTCTTCCTTTTGATTATGAGCATAGGCTTTGAAATGTGGTTAGGGAGAGGAAACAGGGTTCTAAGGAAGACGATTTGTAGTTATTTCGCTTGTATGCTCAATCTTTTTCGTCGTTTGAATCGAGAGCCTCCTGAAGCAGAGAAACGTTATGCCATTCAGCAGAACTTACGACCATACTTTATTCACAATTTAGGATTAGCCTCTTTTAGTAGTGTGGATGACCTCCGTGCGCTTTGTCAACCCCTTACCGCATAGTGTGCCATATATAGCACAAAATATTTTATTATGGTAAACAGTGCCACCTGTAGTTAATCATCGCTAAATATTAGTATGTTTCATTTCATATTGGTTACAGAATACTGTTATACCGGTTAAACGGTCAATTTCAAATTTATCGACCTTTCCTATGTTCTACCGCTTGTCGGCTGATATCGAAGAGTTGATTAGTACGCTCAGTTTATGAGATCTTGCTGATAACAGAGGGAGAAGCGTACCACCAAAGGCAGAGTTGATCCCTTTATTTTCGCTTTAATATCTCGTGCGTACGACGATGTATTGGAGTTAAAATTAAGATGTCAACAAAGGGCTTATGTACAATCGACATTATTTGCTAACATTAAAATAGTGTTGTCTCACATTTAAATAAGCAAAACAAATTCAGAATAAGCCAGGTAGGGCCTTTCCGTCCCAGACAGCCACCTGTGACTGCAATTCGATACGTTTGGGGCCGGTTCCTGCTGCTCGTTATTTCGGTCAAAGGCAAACATTAATTCTTGCGTGAAACTTTATATATTCGGTGTTTAGATTTCTTAAGTTATCTATTTTGTATATTACCTGACTATAGGGATTAGTTAACTCCATAAGTGTACTTTCTGTTGACTTACTTGTATTTGATAATTTTGTTAATCTTGCGAGATATCTTTGTAATTTGTACATTGTTTGTATTTATTTTATGCCATTTGTCTCAATAGACGTCTTAAACCTGTATGCGTTTCAATTGTTCAATTTCCTTCACCTATAAACAGAGAGTTTGTTGCTAAAGCAAGAACCAATCATTCACCGAGCTGTACTTAACGTAAAGAACAGGTTACTATATCTTGGCTTCGTAATAAAGTTATTAATTAATTAAAATTAAATTAAATTAATTAATTACGTCTAATTATTAAACCTAGTAACTTATTAATAATGTTAATAAAAATATTTAAAAGAAAAATATACTGCAAGTTTCATTTTCTTTATGTTTATCACCGAAACAAATTTACAAACAATAATTTTCAAAACATTGACATAGGTCATAAATTAAAACAGCTTAAGCCATAAAGTTTGGATAATTGAAATAGTTTCTTGTTTCAATAATAATCTCCAGTTATTTATTCATCATCGATTAAAAATAGTTTCTATTGCGACTACATGCAGTTTTTCAATATTTTGTTTTTCTTTGATTCGGTGGAGCTTCTTGTAGTTACAAACAATGAAGTAATCATTTAAAATTGTTTAGTTTCTTACGAAAATAAAACTTATTTTTTCTAAAAACGGTTAGTAGGGCAAACTGCCCAAAGAATCAACAATGGATGACAATGAGATAATTGTTAGGTAATTGTTAAAGGTGGTTAATTGTAGTTTATTTTTAGAAAATATATATATTGTAATTTAACACAATGGTTTACATTTCCCTTAAGTTATTGTTATTTAATTTTCTTTTCCCTTAAGTGTTCATTCTGTGATATGAAAAATAAACATTTATTGAAGGTCATCATATCGTTTATTCATTTATAGTTTATTTTCATTTTTTCAACTTTACTCCTTCCTGGTAAGAATTAAGAATGACAAACAAATCACTTAAGAGTGTTTACGTACGCCAAATAAAAATATTTCTATGACACGACAATAGAATGAAAAACGTAACTTTAATCAAAATATGGTGACAATGATTGCTTATTTAAAATAATGAAATTTTGTTCATAGGGTAGAGGTCCCAGAACCAAAAATCTGTCCTAACTACGAAAGATGGCTTGAATTTTATGTACCTACATGTGATTTGAAAAAATTTGGAGATTGTATCTAAATAAACACAGCGTTTGCGTTGCCAAAAGTTGAAAATCTTGCCATTTTATAAATGTTATACTAAAACTACAGAAGTTGAAATAATTAATTAAGTTATAAAAAATAACACGTGCTGAAAAGTGATTTAAAAATGTTTGAAAAAACATGTTATG
>JAWQRP010005073.1:0-11098 GCA_033557875.1 Quadriops clusia
ATTAGGAAAAGTACTCGAAAAAATAATTAAAGATCGTTTAGAGGAGGCAGTAAATGTCCACATCTCCAATTTTCAGTTCGGCTTTAGATCGGGAAGGAGAACAATTCATCCTATAGCAATCCTAACAACCAATATCCAAACTGCAAAGATTCAAAAACAAAAAACCAGTGCCCTTTTTCTGGATATCAAGATACAAATTACATTAATAGGATATATTACCAAATTATTAAAAATACCAAATAATTTTTATAGTCATTTTTTTAAGTGAAACTTTATGTTAATTAAAATAAGAAGCAATATTCTAAAACAAGGCAATAGTAGGAAATTTCATATTTTAATACTCCCTGAAGAACTTTTGATCAATAGAAACGAAACGTTGAGTAAAATATAAACGTATATTTTATGACATAAAAAACCCAAGAATTCAAATAATAAATTGGGTCAAAAATACTAAATAATTAAAAATAAAAGGTCAAAAAAACAATGAATTTCATTTTAAAATAAAAGGTCAAAGAAAAAATAAATTTAGATATAAATCAATTACACTAATGACTTTTTTATACAGGCTATTTCTCCTGGAGGAACACAACGAGAGGCAGTTGGTTCATCCAAGCTTTGTGTCTCGAGCTAGAGAACAACGCCTATAATCACGATCTTCTCACATTGCTCACGTTCGTCTGCCAGCGTGTCGCCTTCGACTTCGAGAGCAACACGCCCGACACGCCTCATATGCATCTACAAAAGCAAATTCCTTGCATCACGACAATGCTCACGAGACTTCTACGGTTTCCATCACCTGAATCTTTGACTGCTAGCGGAGTCTCACAACGGTATGGAACTAAACGAAACTAAGTCTTGAATTGTTTGTCGAACAAATGCATTGAGCATGACACTACTTAAGAATTATTTTTTTAATTCTTAGGCTCCTTACTTTTCTTAGTTTATCTATGATTTTTAGTGTATCTACGATTCTTCGTTTATCTACGATTCTTAGTTTATCTACGATTCTTAGTTTATCTACGATTCTTAGTTTATCTACAATTCTTAGTTTACCTATGATTCTTAGTTTATCCACAATTCTTAATTTATCTACGATTCTTAGCTTATCTACGAGTCTTAGCTTATCTACGAGTCTTAGCTTATCTACGAGTCTTAGCTTATCTACGATTCTTAGTTTACCTATGATTCTTAGTTTATCTACGACTCTTAATTTATCTATGTTTCATAGTTTCTGATTCTTATTTCAACTACGTTTCGTAGTTTACGATTCTTAGTTTCGTAGTTTACGATTTTTAGTTTTGTAGTTTTATCTATACAGTTATTAGTATCTTTAAGCACAAATGTGCCTTAAGTTATTAGTAGCATTACTGAGTTACCAATTAATAAGTTTTAAGTTTCTTTAGCATGCTGGTGCTGGGTTTATGAGCATAATGCCTCGATTGAGATTATGTAGTAGCTAATAAACGAACAAAACCCATCCTTCCTTCCTGCCATAAGCAAAAGTATAATACGATTAAGAACGGGATGTTTTACAGTGTTGAATTACTTGGTGCAATATAGATCTGTATTATGTATTTACAAGTTGGTTGTGTAAGTAGATCTATTTTTCCTTTATCTTTAACTATTTATTATTCGTGGCATGAGTTTTTTTTGCATGGAATATAAAATTAGATTTTTTTGCAAAATTCAATTGTGCAAAATTGATTTTTTTTTGTTAGACTCCAATTTTTTCATGCTAAACCTTCGATTTTTTTTAGTTTAGACTGTATTGAGCTCGAGCCGACGTACGAACTCAAAAGCAAAGAAAAGAATAAGAACATGTTCGCCTCGATTTTCACGTCGGCCAAGACCAGAAGTTATACTGTGAACAATTCCATGTAATAAAGCACTCTTATTTTATCTCAACATGTAATAGAATTGTGATTGACCCTTTGAGGACGATTCTCATAAATGAAATAAATAAACTAAATGTTTGAATAGCAAATGAACAAAATTGTCGGCAAAGGGTTGAAAAGTAATCATTTTAATATGTAGCAATCAAGACTGTTATACAAGTTTAATAGGTAATGAGCCGCCGCAATCTTGTAACTTTACTGCCACTTTATATATTATACACAAATTCAAATATACATCTATTAAAATATACAAATTCAAATATACATCTATTAAAATATACTATTTAAAATATACCGTTTTAAATATACTATTTAAAATATGAATAAATTGAAATATGCATAAATTAAAATAAGCAGAAAATCTTATTAAAAAAAGATATATATTTTAGATCATTCAATATTTTTAATAAGAGCAAATTTCGACCGGCCCAGTGTCTTACCTAAAAATAAAATTAAATATAAAAAAAAATTTACATTAGAAAAATATTTTTTTAAAACTATTGAAAAAATATAGTAATTTTGGTTAATTAAACCATGATTAATCTTACGTATTTATCGTACTGAATCTATACTATACAAACATTATTTTTACTATAACGTATTTGTAATTATACTACCGATATTTTTTAGAGCATAGCTTACGTTAGTACCTAAGTATTGTAGCTAAATTTTTTGCCGAATAAAGACTATATTAGAAGGCCAGAAAGGGTTTTAATAATAAGACTCGCCCTTGGTTTTTTGTGTTTATTATGTATAAAACAAAATTAAAATTTGATTATTCACTTTCCAATTAAAACTAAACCTCAACAACATCGTCTGTCGTTTCCAACATCTTAAATAGCCGTCATTACATTCATGTTGGTATTATATTCATGTTGGCATTACATTCATGTTAACATTACATAAATGATTACATTTATGTTAGCATTACATAAGTGATTACATTTATGTTAGCATTACATAAATGATAACATTATATAAATGATAGCATTACATACATGCGATTAGGTATCACTAATTAAACGATGCTACACACTTTGTTGTAGTTGTACACTTTGCTTCGAGAGGTGGCGCCACCATGAAACTACAGGAAACAAGTTGATCATTGACGTTCGCATGATCCTAGACTAGGATTTTGATTCCTATAATCGTAATCTTAATGAAATAGTTATTATAGCAATAGGTGACGATCGCAGGGGGCGCGTATCCTTACATTCAATTAGAAAATTTACAGGATTCAATTGGAATAAAAATAAAATAAAAAGTATTGTGTACAGAAAATTTATAAATTTACCAAAAAAAAATTATCAATTAAATATATAAATTATTTAAAAAAAATTATATATATATATAGAATTTTATAAATTTACAAAAAAAAACCATCAAATAATACTCTTGTTTGAAATCAAAGTTATCAATTGCCTGCAATCGATTAATTCTACATTACTATAAATATCTACAAAAAATTAATAATCATCGTAATAAAGCAGGTTCATGATAAATTTACTTTAAAATGTGGTACTTTAAGTTAGAAGATTGCCGATGATGTAAAACGGGATACGGCGCCCCTTGCGATTATCCCATTCTCAAATATCATTGCCGCCGAAGGGAACGAAAGTTTTCGGATTACAAATAATTGAGTTGATACATCGGGAAATGGGCAAATCATTTGTATATAATAGGTTTTGAAACGTTAACATACAATTTATACCTAGGTTATTACAATAGTGGAGACATATATTTTTCTAACGTTGGTTGGCACAACAGCATTTTGATTAACTGCGCGGGAAGTGAACTAGGTTTTGGATGATGAATTTTCGGGACGCCGAGACGCTTTTCCGTTGCTGTTGCACTAAGAGAGTAAGGGGGAGGACATCAGATCTGAAAATGACATATTTAATAATTAATGAAATGTGAAATCCCCTATTAATCTTTAACTTATATTTCATAGAATAAGAAAAAAAAAAATTATTTATACTGATTATTATTATTATTGATACTAATTATTAATATTATTATTATTGATACTAATTATTAATATTATTATTATAATTATTTTTATTTAAAATATATGTAATGTACTTACGGCATCGACAGGATCTCCCTCTTCGTCACTAATCTCGTCTCCAAACTCAATATCTTCGTCGAAGCCGTCCTCCACGAACGTGACGGTATCGTTGATGCGCACGGTTTCAGGGAATTCGCCGTAGGTTTTAAGATTGCGGGCTTCATCGGGCGTGTATTTTAGGATGACGTCAGCTTTTGCGTCTTGATACGTCCGCAGCCCAATCAGGATTATGTCGCCTTGATTTATCCACACTTTCTTCCGAAGCTTCCCTCGGATGTGACACAAGCGTTTTGTGCCGTCGAAGCACATCGCCTCAAGTCGTCCGTTGCCCAGCATTTTTGTAACTTGCGCATATTCTTGTCCATCTTCCTTGAACACGAGCTCACGCTTTTCCGTTTCGTTTTCGTTCTTCCCTCTCCTGCGGTTCTTACCTCCTTTACCTGTAAGGTACGATTCATTCTAATTTAGATATCTTGAAAAACTACTTAAATAAAAATATAATATTATAAATATAAAATATAAGGATTAATTATTGTAATTTAGTAGGTAATAAAATCCGCCGTGTAGTCCCAAATTGCAGATATAAATCACATATTTAAAGTAAGAACCTAACCTCACTTTTGTAGTAAAAAGGTTATCATGTATCTCAAATTTTACATAAATTAGGATCTAAACCTATTAAAATTTAGATACAATTTTTACAGTCTTGCCAACAATGCATGGTAAGAAAATTTACAATATGATCGTGAAATTTCTAGATTTATTCGTAAAATAAATACGTAATGAAACATTTCACTAGATAGTCCAATAATACGGTAATTATGAAATAACAAACAGTATTAAATCGACGCAAGTGAACGTTAATGAAACCTCAGCAAATAAAATCATAATATAATAAGAACTCTTTAAAATAAGAACATAATAAAATAAGGACATAATAAAATAAAAACAAAATAAAATAAAAACATAATAAAATAAGAACATAATAAACTAAGAACTCGTTAAACCAAAAGGATGTACGATCAAATCAACTCTGTTAAGTCCGACAAATCAATATATCCACGTGTAAACTTACAAATCAAACGAATAAACATTATTTAAAACAATAATAAACACAAATCCGCTTTAAGGCCCCAAATTGCCCAAAAAGCATGAAACAGCTAAATTGTAATGGTGCATATGCACTCGGAATAACACGTTTAATTGGCAACTTTGCGAAAAAACCTTTCAACTCCAAACTTACCTTTATTCTTCGGCATCTTTGCTGTGTTTTAAAAAGTAGCTTGAATTTCTCTTGAGCACAAGGCTTGCAAACGGAAATTAATGTTGTCGAGCTAACTCGTCTGTCTTTTATCTTGTACGATTTTATGACAGACAATGAAGGAGGCCACGTGCATTATGGGTAATCCGGACGGTAATACAGGTCGTCAAATGCGCGCGAAGTTCAAACGGGTCAATTGTCATCATATAAATAAATTGCATATGATGTACGAAAACTACATAAGTACGTATGTAATTTATAAATAGATGGGTAATTTAATTAATATTGCGGATTTTGAGTTAATTTAGTCGATTTTTCGCCGGTGGGAATATATACTTTTAGTGTGAGTTATCTCTAAATCTGCGCTCGACCGGATACATCTGTTCGTGTGAGATGTCACCCTGGTCGGTAAAGTAGGACGGCACGCGCGCGCCCTCTACTTCCGGTCGGCGCCAGTCGGCGTAACTAGCGCGGCCTGCTGGACCCGAGTTGCGAAATTCCTCATTCGTGTCAAAAATGGATACTTGTCCAGATCGCATGGAACACGAATCGCGCGCAAAGAGGTTAAAACTCGACTCGACCGAGTCTAGTCGAGCCGTTTTGTGTGAGGAAGAAGGCTTTTCTAGTGTTTCCACGACATTTGGGCCCCAGATCGACTCTTCAGAAGGTAACATTTGCGAAATATGTTTGCTTGTTTAGGTTTTATTCCGGCCCAACATGGCGACCAGAACAAACGACGATCGGCGGACATGTTGTAGGCGTGGCACTCTATTCGTTCGCTCCACTTCCGCCATGGCCCTTCTCGTCTAGACGATAATAAACATTGCGAGTGACTGCCTTTTGCTATTTATTTATTTGTTTTCGACATGTTGTCTTGGTCTTAATCCTACTTAATTACCTAAAATAAAATTAATTAAAATAAAAAAATTCTAATCTATGAACTATCACTTGAGTTTTTATTTCTATTGTCTATCGCTTTGATATACGTGAAATGTGCGACAACATCGGCAGCTAAATTGTTAATGTTGGCAAATTAAACGAGATTAAGGAAAATCGAGGCATATTGCGAGTTTTTACCCGAATATTTGTCAATTTTCTTGTGAAATTAGGTTAGGTTTTGACGTTTGAACATGTGTTGTTGTTTACATTAGTTGACAGAAATGTCAACGTTGTCACTTTGACAACTGTAGGTCAATCGCAGATAAACATTGCAATATAAACATTTAATATGAGTACATCATAATTTTTTAATTAATTTTCTTTTTCCTTATTTTTAATTTAATTGTTAAAAAAACTATTATATACTACCACATATAAATACTACTATGTATTTACAGTAAAATGTCCTAAAATATAAAAAAACACAATATGTAATTAATCAAAAAAACAATAACAGAACTTAATGCACTCTCATACTTACTTCACTGTAGAAAACTTAAAACTGAAGAAAGCAATTATGCACAATACACATAAAGCTTTGTTTAAATTTAGTCACGTTTTGGTTATCAGCTTAGTACATTTGCTTTATCTCGTGGTTATTGATTATCCCTCATTTAAAAGTGCTTATTATTGCTATTATTATATTGGTTATCATAATTGTAACACTTCCTGGTATACAGGGTGTATTAATAAACTTATACAGGGTGTATTAATAAACTTATACAGGTTGTATTAATAAACTTATACAGGGTGTATTAATAAACTTATACAGGGTGTATTAATAAACTTATACAGGGTGTATTAATAAACTTATACAGGGTGTATTAATAAACTTATACAGGGTGTATTAATAAACTTATACAGGCTGTATTAATATACTTATACAGGGTGTATTAATAAACTTATACAGGGTGTATTAATAAACTAGTACAGGGTGTATTAGTAAATCTATACAGAGTGTATTAATAATCCTATACCCAGTGTATTAATAAACCTTCTGTCTCTTTGTTCTAGGCATTACCCAAGTGGATTGCGATTCCGGATATGAAGCGTCTTCCTCAACGATCGAAGAGGCGACCACCCCGCCTCTACAGACTCCGCCTCACTTTACATCTGACGTTAACGGGAGCTTCTCGAGCCTGTCGCAAACGCCCACGCACACGACCGCCGACAACTTGGACACCTCGCAGGACAGCATGATTGAAGAAGCCGATGACGATAATGCCTCCACCGTTAGTCATCTTAGTGACATTAGCGGGATTTCGGATTTGTCCGGACATGATTGGAAACCGATGGCTGGAAGTATGGTTTGGGTGAGTATTGCTTATTGTTATTTGTAAATATTTTTATGTATAAGTATTTTTATATATAAGAATTTGTTGAAACTTACTACTTGATAACCATTTTTTAAATCGAGAATAAATATTTTTCACTTTATAAAATGATAATATGGTCACATCTGCAAATACCGACAATTATAATAATACTTATTACAATATTTTGTTCATTCTGTTGTTTATAATTTTATTTTCTAAATTTTCGGAGTAATGGCTTTTTCTTAAAGAATCTTTAATTTTTTAATAGCAATATATCAAAATTAAATTATTATAAATTAAATAATACCTAGTTAAAAAGTTCTGTCTACTAAACATAATATGATACTTATTTTAAAATAATGTAATTATTATTAAATTCTGAAGTAATAAAACAAATATTTATTAAAAAATTTATACATATATCTTTGTGACCAAATATTTTTGCTAAACCGACAGTCATGAATTTTGGTATTTTTTTAATTAGTCATATCTAAAAAATTATTTTATTACTACTTGATTTTTCCAAAGTAAATATTAAGCCTTATAAAAATAAAAAAAAAATAATAAATTTCAATTCAATGATAGTTTGTGTAAAACCCAGGAGATTTTATTTGGAGAATTAAAATGCTGTTCTTCCTTGCTAATTTAATTTATTGACACAACCGGTTTCGGCCCTCTCGGGCCATCATCAGGTGCTAAAATTATTACATTGAAAGTGTTAGAGAGTCACCTAACAATGCTTTAGAATAGTACATGTGAGAATTGGCACGTGGCTCAAACTATCTTTTCTTAATATAAAATTTTTATAGGTAATATTATAAATCTAGGAGCAACATCAACTCACCATTTTTGTCATTTAAACTACATTTCACTATGGGAGACCGGGAACGCCAAGCATTGTACAGTGTTTAATGGCTTTAAGATTGCCAAGTTGGCGGGGGCAACGTTGACGTGTGTATTGTAGGTTTCTGTTTGTGCGGGTTGACGACTATCCTTCTGAGGATGTTGTATTAAATGTGAAATGGTTGGTAAACGGTGTTAATATGTATATGTATTAAATGGGGAAAAAATTATTATGTGTATTAACAGAGGAAATTTTTGTTTAATTGATGTTTAAAATGTAAATATGGGTAACTGTTGGCGCTCTCGTCTTTACACAAAAAGTTCTGATTGTTTACATGTTAATTAGAAGGTATTTTTGATATTTATGATTAGTTTAAAAGAATTTAATTTAATTTATTTGGTAGTTATTAATAAGTAAAATTTTTTTTATTGTTAGTGTTTAATTTGGAAGAAAATGGCAAAATAGATTTTGTATTAAACCAACTTAAACAAGGGTTCGTAGTTGAGAACCAATTGTCAATTTAGGCAGTTTTCATTACCTTCTCTGTATATTTCCAAGGCTTCTAGGATTTTTATTTTTTTGATGCTATTTTCTTCATGTATTAGAAGTGTGCAATCTTTAGTGATTTTATGTCCCGTAAAAAGGATGTGGCGTCCTATCTCTGAATTAACCTTTTCTTATATGTGTTCACTTGTTGTGATGTCAATGTTGCGTCCTGTTTCGCCTATGTAAAAGGCGTTACATTCTGGGCAATTGATTCGATATACGCCTGATTTGTTTGAATTATCGATTTTGTCTTTATTGTTGTTAAGCAGTGAGAAGAGTGAGTTCCTGTTTCTAAATGATAAACCTACGTTATGTTTACTGAAAATGTGTTTTAGTTGGTTGTTTATTAAATGATTAAATTTTATGGAAAAGTATCTGTCTTTTGGGGTATTGTATGTATCAGGGTTAAGGTAAGAAGAAGGTAGCAAGTTACGTTGAAGTTTTCCGGAAATTTGTTTGTTCATATTTTCAATTATTTTCTTGTTGAAGCCGTAGTTGTGTGCTATGGTATTTATGGTGTTCAGTTCTGTAGTGTAGTTGGATTCATCTAAAGGTATGGAGTTTATGAATGTTGAGTTGAAAATAAAGTATGGAGTTTAATCTGTGGAACATGGATCTGAAGGATGCTATTTTGTGTGATGGTTGGTGGAATGAGTTGTGTGGTGTGATAGTATTGGTAAAACATTCTTTTCTGTGAATGGCGAATTCAAATTTGTTGTTTGTAAGATTTTTGTGTATTGTTAAGTCAAGAAATTTAAGTTTGTGGTTTGTTTCGAGTTTCATTGTGAAATGAATATTGGGATGTATGAGACTGATGTAGTTGAAGAAATCATGAAGTTGGTCTGAAGAACCTTCCCAAATACACAGTATGTATATCATCAATGTACCTGCGCCAAAATTTTATGTAGATAGTAAAATTACATAGTACCAATCAGAATGTAGTCCGTATAAATAAGAAAATTTAGAAAAAATTTTAAATGGTATAATCTTAAAATAATGTTAATTTCAATTTAGAATGTAATGTATAATTTTATTTGCTGAAGGAGGGGCAAATCCGTTCCGAAACGTCCGGACATGAAGGAAAGATTAAAATAAAATTCAATTTTGAAAATTTTTGAAAGTTTTAAATGTTTAATTGACCTAAAAATCCAAAGAAAGGAAAAAACAAAAAAAAAACCTAAGTAAAATTACATATTAACTAATAAAATAAAATTTTCCTCTGTTAATACACATAATAATTGCTTCCCCATTTAATACATATACATATTAACACTGTACGAACCATTTCACATTTAATACAACATCCTCAGAAGGATAGTCGTCAACCGCACAAACAGAAACCTACAATACCCCTACATACACACAAATTCAAACATATTCATATTTTATTAGTTAGTGCCCAACAGAACATCATACGGCACACGTCAACGTTGCCCCCGCCAACTTGGCAATCTTAAAGCCATTAAACACTGTACAATGTACAATGTACAATGCTTGACGTTCCCTGTCTCCCATAGTGAAATGTAGTTTAAATGACAAAAATAGTGAGTTGATGTTGCTCCTAGATTTATAATATTATTGGAGGTGTGAATTAAGAAGTCTTGCTGTTTTTATTATTTATTCTGCACGACCGGTTTCGGCTAACGTTTAGCCTTCTTCGGGTGCCTGGTCAATCATTTCCTAACCATGAGTTGCGCAGAACGAAACACCTTCAGCTGATTAGGCTTCAGTTTAGAACACATTAAAACTCAGATTAAAATTTAAATGTCTGAAAAATTTATCTTCTATTTTTTAATGAACAATTAATATGAACATTTATAGAAAATTAACTTTTAAAAAAAATTAATATTATTATATATAAAATAATATAAAAGTTGTAGGTGATTTAATTATTTGTTTTTTAGAAAACAAAATTATACACATATTTACATTTATTTTTAAACATTCAAGAACTTCCACCATGAATTAAAATTTATTTTAGAAAAACAAATGAGCAAATAAAATAATTTTGTAGATATAACAATAATAATATAGCTAAAAAAAACTTTTGTTAAAAAAAAATATTAAAATTTATAGTTCCTTATTTCTTTGGTCATAAAGATATATAGTATTTTGTCAAATTATATTATAAATAAATATGGAGTGGTCTCCACTCGACTTTCTCGCAAGTTTCTAAGTTGCACTAGACATGATAACACAGATTCACATTAGGATTCAGAACGATTTTTG
>JAWQRP010005074.1:0-11097 GCA_033557875.1 Quadriops clusia
TTGTATGTATTGGTCTATTGCTCAAAATTAGACATGTGGTACACAGCACAGCTCCTTCGACGTCCAATAAAAAAATACTTAACAGCTTTTCTATTCACACACACACACACACACACACACACAGGTAGGTAACCGGCCGGTCTCGTTTCGGCAGTTGCATTGAGCGAATTTCAACCTTAAGAGCCTCCCCCTCTGAGGCGAAGATAGATGTACACCCTGTATACCTATAGTAGAGACATAAATACTGTTACGTATGTATATTTTTTTGGTATGATTGATTGGTTGATTGAATTTTTTTTTCTGGGCATATGGACGAAGCAATTTGCTAGGGAAATTTTATTACAACATATACCTTACTAAATTCTAGTTTCAAATTAATGCAAAAAATATATGTTAATACCTACAGGATTAATAGTCATAAGTTGCAGTTGAAATACTGATTAGAAAACTGTGTATGTAAATATTTATAAATTTTGGAATTGGACGCGATAGTATGGTAGTAAGTGATGTGGGTGTTTCAATTTTTAAGGCTAGCAGTTTGGAATAAATTTTTTTATTATCTTCGCTTTTAGGACATTCTAATCTAATACTTATAAAATATTTTATAATTTAAGGCTGGGGATGCAATACAATGTTATTGATAAAATTTTGAAAACATTTTTTTCACAAATTTTGATTAAATTTTGAAAGTTCAAGTCATAAAAGAAGTTATATTAAAATTTGGGTACTGTTTAAAAAATACTGTCAAAATTTGTATAAAAGAAACCTAAAAAAATATATATTAAAATATCAAATAAATCTTTTGGAATACTCAATTTTTTTGATATTCAAGTTAGGGTTTTGATATTCTATTTATATCATTACATATTATTGTTTATTAACTGGCTAACAGCCAACCACGGAAGTATTGATACCTCTATGTCTTCTATCTATTTTATGGCGTATTTTAAATTTGACTGCATGTGCCTGAAGATGTCTAATTTGGGACGAAAGCGGTAGCCTACTACTGTTTACTGTTCTTTTATTGTTAATTTGAGACATCTGATGTAAAATGAAAACTTTGAAATATTTTGCAATTATGAACTTTTGAAATGACACGTTTGCCTTTAACCTTAATGCAAGTTTCAAATCTTGTTGGCCATATAATCATGGTCGATAGAATTACTACATACGTATAACATCAACGGAAAGCCAGTTAGGCACAGTTTTGCTTTGATCAGAGCTTGCTTTAGGACTCCTTAATGTTCGAATTTAACATTGACATTTTCTTGTAGCTCAGTTTCATAATTTTACAATAACTTATAACAAATTTAAAATGTCAATTAACAAAAAAATTTGTTTTTCAAAAAATAATAATCCAATAAAAAACATTTCAAATTTTCTAAGGTATATAATAAAATTAATTTTCAGTTCCCGATTAGAATCAGAAAACTGAAATAATTTTTTTTTTCATAGCAATTCAATGGTTCTACATGTTATTTCATCAATATTGCGAAATACGAATATTTCATGCTCTATCCACGGTTGTATCAAACGGAAAAACTGCTTATAAAAGTATGTTTATAAGAAAAAACTTATTGTTAAATCCAATATTGGATTGAAAAAAATGTAGGTGCAAATATTGTAATTTTTATTTATTTACATATGTATGTAATTTTGGCAACGGTAGACACTTATTTTTATTAATATATTTAATTTTAAAGATATTGCAATGCAATTTAGTAAATTTATTGTGCAGGAGAAATTGCACTTGGTGACCCATCAGCAGGCATTGTGTCATTTCCGGTTTAACTGGAAATATTACTAATAACTTTTGTATATATCATAAACTATGTTTTAAACCATTAATAGAATACCAAAAGCAAGAATTCCTTTAACAGCAAGATGTTTTAAAATACAAGATTTAAAATCCCAAAGGCAAAAAATCACCATTTTCTTCCTTCGCTTAAAGCACAGCTGGTGGCCTCCCTAACTGGAGGGAGCCCCTCAATAAGGGGCAGTCACCCCAGCGGCCAACTAGATTAGGTTGAGAACAAGTCCCATGCATTCATAGAATAGAAAATGGTGTAAAAACTATGCAACTTGTCCCCCTCCCTCTTATTGCTTTGTTGACCTAAGATAGTCTCCCTCAACCCCTCACGAGTAACGAGTCGATCAACCCCAGGCAAACACTTAAGGTTCAGTCCTCTATTAGGATTATCTGTGTTGATATTAACAACACACTTACTATAAAATAAAGCAAATTCAAATAAAACAATTATAAAATTAAACAACTTTAAATTAAACTAATAATAAAATAATAAACTAATGATAAAATAATGAAAATAAAATAATAAAGTAATGACAAAATAATGAAAATAAAGTAAATAATAGATACTTACGGATACGGTAATGCAGTGAATGAAAAATCCCCTGGCTATCCTAACATTGACAGTTGTCAACAATAATACTTCTAGTAGTAAAAATGGCCTACTGACGATGCACTTTGGTTAAAGTTAATTTGATTACTGCACAAAACAACACGAAATGTCTAGCTTGTGTTTATATGGCTTAAAGTCAAACACGGTAGGGCACAAACACATTTTTTAAAAAATGAACTTCATGTTAAGGCTACATTGGTTAAGTCCGAGCTTTAGAAAAGTTCGACATCGACTGAGCTTTTTTGACAGTTCGGCGGCTTCCTATGTTTGGGGGCAGGGGGCGTCATCGTTTGTTTTTCAATTGTTTCTTTTTAGAAAGTTCTAGAAGTGTCTGTCACTCAAAGCAACTGTCATTGTCAGTTGATTATAATCATCCTTCGTTTTTAATCCAGATTCCAGAAATCAAGAAATAACGTTCATGTATGAGACCAATGAGTGGAAGGAAACCCGAGTAAGTCCTCTTATTTATATTTCACCAAAATACAAACTGATAAAATTAACTAAAAAAATATAAAATAATTAAAAATCTTAGATCAAACTGAATGTTATAAACTGAACAAAACATAATAAAATTAATAAGAACGAGTAATACAGATTAAAAAGAATAAAATAGTTAGGTACAAAATAATTCAAAAATAATGAAATAAGGATAATTGAGTAAAAATGATGAAGCAAATAAAATAAAATACCACTCCTTAAGTGGATGATGCTTGGGGTCCAAGTGGGCAAAACGTGGTGGCCCCTCAAGGTTAAGGCTGAGCCCAAAAGGGGGCAAAAGGCGTCCGACTAACCTCAAAGGCGGCGCAGCCCCCAGGGGGCCCCCGGGGGGCCGCCGCCTTAAAAATAGCCCCCCGCCGAATAAAATAAATAGCCCATCCAAAAATAATTGCTGCTTTTGCACCGCTGGAGCCAAAAAACTGAATGTAGGTCAACTGGCAAAATCGCACATACCCGTGGAAACAAGAGACAATCGACGGCCCCTAAGGGACCCGCGAACGGTCCCTTGGACCCCGGGGCCTGGAACAAAAGAACGCCACGGGTAAAACCGCCACTCGATCACAGTTGCACTGGAAATTGAATTTTTCAAGGGATTTACATGGTGCTCGATCGCGGTGGCTTTGCTTTGAGAAAATAGCACACAACGAGATTCGCGAATCCGCGCGTCGCGCCATCTGCCGGCCGCGGCCGGCACTGAAATTCGCCAATTGTGAACCGCGCTAATTCAACTGATCACTTCACCTCACATGTAGTTGATGTGATTTATTTAATCTAAACTTTAATTTTTTATGTTTTATCTGCCGAATATACTCAGTCTACTTACCCTAAATATCACGTATGTTCATTTATTATTACTTACACAATTTCTTTTCTATTTATGTAGTTAATTAATTTAATTATTATATAACATATTTAATTAAATAAATTATTCATTTAAGTTATTTCATTAATTTGCTTATTTAATTCAATTATTCATTTAATTGATTATTTTTTTAAATTCATTTAATAACGTGTTGACTAATGGAATATATCCGCGGCCGAAAAAAAATTAATAAACGAAGAATAAAACGATTTTTGTTTGTTCGGGATCCGGAAAACAAAAAAAAACTGAAAAAGTTCGCAAAACATTGCAAATTAACCGGAAAATACTGAAAAAAATATCCAGAAAGAAAAATCCCACAAGTTGGAATTAATAAGAAATCCGGAAGATCCCCGGAACCGTCTCTAAGGGCGCATTTACACGACTGTCGCCGCTTTTGAACTAACGAAATAGAGAAATCTAGCTTGCGCCGCCATTTTGAACAGTGCGCAGTCTAGTAGGCGCTGCTTTGCCGCGATAGGCATTTGTCTAGCTATAGCATTTGTTCGACGGCGACATTTGTTCATCGATGACATTTGTTCATGGATAACATTGTCCAGCGATGACATTTGCCCAACTATAGCATTTGTTTCGTTCGCAACTGTCACATTAGGACCTGTCAATCCATTCCCGGTCAAGGCGGCCGTGATCTTTAACTTAATTCCACTTTGCGAATTTTTTTCGCATTTGATCTTTCGCTAAACATTAAAGGCGAATACTGAAAAAGAAATAAAAAACAAAAGTTCATGAACACTTACCCACCTACTTACCTTATATTTGAACTAGTTGGTTTTTTTAAATAAGTTTCAAAGGTAAATACAAAAAAACAAAAGTTTGCAAACAGTTTTTTTTTTATTATTTAATTTTATGTTGTATCATAAGTAGTTAGTGCTTAAACATTGTTTTTTCTTCGTAATAAAGCCACTAGAGTATTATTATTATCAAAGTTTCAACATTTCAAATAATAAACAATTTGTTTGTGTGTGTGTGTGTGTGTGTGTGTACGTATTCTCTAGATTTTGTTTTATAGGTGCAAATTCGCCAAAATTTGATCCTCTGTTGTTTTGAACATTCGTTTGAATAAATAATCATTTTGTTGGACATCCGTTCGGACAAACAATCACTTTGTTAACCGTTCATTTTCTTGAACTTCTGTTTTGTTCAAAACTCATTTAATTGAAAGTTTGTTTCAGAAGGAACATTCATTTTGTTGAACATTAGTTTGAATGAATATTCGGTTCAGTGAATATTTGTTTGAATGAATATTCGTTCGAATGGACGTCCATTTGAACATCGTTTGATTGAACATTCGTTTGATTCGACATGCATGTGTCCGGGATAAACACTCATTTGTTTCAATAAAAACATCCTAGTTTGCCTTGTAAACACGGATTGGTTGTCTTGTTCACACATACATCTCGTTTTAGCAAGTACAAAGTTTCTTAAATCACCTAAAGTACTCTCTAATGAAAATCACCTCTATTAAATTTCAAATGCAAACGTATTTACAGGACGACTCGTTCTTGGCGAGAATAGATTTTGCCATCACTAAGGATTTTGCTACAAAAGGATTTTGCCACAAAAAGGTATTGTCACAAAAAAATTTTGTCACAAAAAATTTCGTCAATGTGAAAAGAAGTGTCGTCACGGCTCCCACCTGAATCGCGATATAAATTTAAAATTATCAACAAGTAATAAATAATCTCTCTCTCGTAATATATTCAAATACAACTATTCATAATATATACTTTATGCAGCAATAATCGTAACAAAACTAATCAACATCATTATAATAACATTACTGTAAATATTATTAAATATCCTCCTTGCAATTCCGGGACTAGATAAAGTTCAGCAGTGTATAAAATTATACGGTTTTTTGTTCATGTAATTATTCTATTTATTGTTTAAAACTTACTTTATTTGAACTTATTTTATTTGCAGTCATTTCATTCAAATTCACTTTATTTGAACTTCTGTTTTTTTTTAACTTAGTAAATATGAATTTATTTTATATGAATATATTTTAATGAACTTATCTTATTTAACTTTCTTTCAAACTTTAGATTAATTTTTCAAACTCAATTTATTCGTATTTATTTCATTCTTCAGTATTTTATTTAATTTTTTTTTATTTATCTTATTTGAACTTATTTCGTCAAATTTATCTTCGAGTTTACTTATTCAAATTTATATTTTTGAGATTGTTTGTCCAAATTTACTTATTTAAATTTATTGATTAAAATTTAGCTATTCAAATAAAGTTTATTTAAACTTAATTCATGCAATAAAATTTCTTGTAAACATATTTTCATAAACACATAATTGTAAACATACTTTTGTAAAAACATATTTGTAAACGTATTTTTTGCAAACGTACTTCAATAATTATTTATGCTAATAATCATGCTCCTTGACTAAAGGTACTCATTTTGTTCTCTCGTCTACTGGTGCAAGACCGACCGAAGCACACGAAAAAAAACAATCAAAGTCGCAACAAAACACGAAAAATAAAAAATACATACTACATAAATAAATATAAATTTTTACAATTTTTATACATATAAAAAATAAGAGTAACCGTCGTGTCTGCTTCACACAGCGTTGGTGAAACGGCGACATAGTGCGGCCAGAGGGGCGCGGCGGCACGACGGGATTTACGTAAGGAATAATACATCGTGGGGGTATATTGTTTAAAAAAAATAGCAAACAATTGTATATAAACGATAGGTACTTTACGCAAAATGGCATAAGTAGGTAAATGTCCCCGCTCCCTCCGTTCGACGGACGTTTGTTCGTTTTTAGACTATTTAATTGTTGTAAAAAGAATAAATTTCACTTCGCTCATAGGTGGGCTTTCTTGCTATCCAACTCGTAAAACAAGACGTACGCTTCTCCGCTGACTATACTGCCCGACGATATCGGCGAGACCCTGTAATTTAGAATTTACATTTTTATTCAGTATTATTTTCAATACAATGTTTAATTTAAAAAAAAAAATAATTTTGAGTAGAACGTTCCGCCTTTATAAAACTATTATTTAAAATGTTCCTTATTCAACTGACCTGGAATCGTTGTAAGTATGCCAAGTGTGCGAGTAGGGGTGTCTGCAGTAGGCTGTATAGTGACCACTGTAGGTAGTGCCGCTGTGGTTGGATATGGCGTAGAGGTTGTAGCGGCAGTCGGCCACGGTGTCGGCGGCGTAATTCCGCATGTCGAGACCTTCCAACGGAAAGTCGACGGTCACCGACAGTTTGCCACGGTATCGCTCCGTCGGAGAGAACCGCTTCAGGTGTATCACGAGGATCTTCGGGAACTTCTGTATGCTAAACGATTTGGTGCACTTCCGCCTCTCTTTACATTTTGAACAGGTCTGGAATAGGATACATTGTGGTCAGTTACATTTTGAATAAAAAGCTACCTATCTGGTCTAACTTAAATTAAATTACAACTAACATTATGACAGTAGTTTACGCATACATAATTTTAAGGTAGCAAAATAATTGTAAAAATAAAACAACAAAAAATGAATAATTAAAACTAAATAATACAAAGTAACTAAATCAAATTAATAAAAGGTAAATAATCAAAACTAATCAAGTAAAACTAAATAATAAAATGTAAATAATACAAAATTAATAAAAATCAGCAAAACTAACCGGTTTCTCGTCGCCATCAAGAGTCTCCTCCCTCGTGAAGCAGTCGAGGCACTGCGAGAGCCTCACAGGTCCCGCTTTCTGCGGGATCGGCAGCGACAGATCCCAGAAGGGGTCGAAGGTGACGGAGCAATGGCCACAGTGGGTGCATTTCAGCGTCGACTTCAGCTGGCCCACGAAGATGTCAACGATCTTAGAATTGTCCATGCGCAGGTACCGCTGCCAGGACTCACTTGACTTGTCCGTATCGCTCAGCTTCTCATCGATCTCCGTGAGGATCGGTGTCGGCTTACTCGTCACCCGGTTCACGTCCTCGTGCAAGCCCTCCAGGAGGTACCGCAGGAATTCTTGGGCGTCCTGTTGTGCGTAGCCCATGAATCTCGGAGCAAACCGCTGGATCTGCGACTTTAAGGATACCGTGTTGACCACTCGGTCTCCCGGGTCCTCCGACCAGAGTTCCTTTATCACTTGTGAGAACGCTATAAAAAAATGAATATTCATTAGAATCACTTTTACACTCACCAGATAGCGCTATTTGTTTGATAATAATTTATATGTAATTGATATAAATCGAAATATGATAATAATAATAAACTCTCACTGAGATTATAATAGCTAATGAATAATTTCACCACTATAAACGTAAGAGAGCCGTTTTTAATTTCTTAACACATAGGTTCAATAACATCCCTCTTAACACTCATGTAACATTAACAATGAAAAACATACAAGTATCATCGCTCAAATTGCGCTCAATAACTGACTTCTATCTATACCGTTGCTTCAAATTTAACAAACTCTCAAACACATTTAGAAAAGATAATATAATGCCCTAAGAACAAACCTGGACACTTCCTGTGCAAATATATACTTCAAAAAACTACTTTTTTATTCTCTATCAATTAAACACCATAAAGAAAAGAAAGAAACAAACTAAGCAAGTGTCTGCTGTAGTTACCTTTAATCAGGGCCCCCTTCATGCTGGAGATGGTGGTGTTGATGTCGGTAATGTAGTTGTCCTTCCGCACGTACTCGAGGAGCAATTTAGTGTTGGAAAGGCACTGAATGACGGAGTTCATGAAGCAGGTGTTGCCGATGTTCTTGAGGCCGTTGAGGCCTTGGTGCTTCACCGGGCTGCTACCGATCCTCTCGTACGTCCTGTCATCATCCCGCTCCAGAGAGGACCTGTTCAGGCTGTTGGTCAGGTTACTCGATGTCGAAGCGCTCGTCCCCGCTCCGTTCCCAGATATGCTAGACCGATTCAGGCGAGGGGACGTTGTCACATCCTAAATGCACAGGCGATAGTTTGTTTTAATAGGCGGTTCAAAGGTGAGGAGTTTTACTAATAAGGTACATGAGTAGAGCTGCTTTGGAAAGTCAATCGGCTTGGTAACAGTTCATTCAAAAACTTAATAAGAATGTACGCAAAAATGTGCTTTCTTTAAATAATTTATTTCTAAATTGATTTGTTGAATTTTAAAAATCTCTATCAAAAACACTTTTTTTCAAATCTGTTTGACAATTTGCCTTTTTAATTTGTTTCACAACTTATTTTTAAATTTTGTTTTACAACTTATATTTTAAATTTTGTTTCCTAATTTGTTTTTTTTTAATTTAACTACTGAATATTTCTACAAAATTTACTTTTCATAAGATCTTTAAAAATGTATCTAACAAATTAACTAACATACCTAACGTAGTATTCACAATTTAATAAATTTACCATTAATATTTTTTAAATAATATTATATTTTTTAATAAACGATTGCATAGTCGATTAAGTTCCAAAACACCCATTACCGGTGAACTAAGCAAAAAGAACAACAAAACACATGAACGATAAATTACAGAACAACCATTAACGAAAGAACAGAACATTCGTTAACGGAACACCAAAACACCCAGATGTGGTACAACAAAAAACTCATGAACGACACAAAAACCCACAAATGAAACAAAACACTAACAAATGAAACAAAACACCCACTAACGAATCAAAATACCTTCTAAGAACAAAAAACATCACTTAACGGAACAACAAAACAAGATAACCTTCAATCTCGGGGTTAGCCGCCTCAGGAGGCTCATTAGAATATAATGAAAAATGCACAACAACATTATTATGTATTAAGGCCTTCCATTCATATATACTTCAGTAATAAAATAACATAATAACATGAATAGATGATAGACTTACACATGTTGAAAGTTTTTATACGTTTGTTGATATTTCTTCATTCATACACTGTTTCTCTCAGTCACTTTTTCACTCATTTAATCCAAAGCTCATGTCGAGAAAAAGATAAACAAATACATAAAAAGCGGGAAAACTACTAACCTGCCTAACTGAATAATAGAATCCACTATAGTACAAATATTTATTCTTTGAATTGTTGAAATTTAGAATGTCTAATACACCTAATAAAAAGCCGTAGAACACTATGAATAACAAAACTGCCCAAAGGGACCATAGGAAATATTGAAAGGTAGCTAACTCCATCTTAAATAATGATAGCAAATAAAAATAATGACAACTGAAAATAATGATAAAAAAATAAATAATATTAAATATAAAAATAATGACAAGGAAAAGTGTGAACAAATATAAATGTAAATAAGAATAATTAATAAAATTACATAAAATCTAATTAATTAAACAAAAGGAAATCACTTAAAGGAAAACTAAGATGGAGTAAGTAGACAGGTCTAAAATTAAATATTTGGCACAGAAGCAAATAAAACTTGGCCACGAGGTCTTGCATAATGAGAAGGACTGACGCCTGAAGATCATAGTAGCCGTCTCAAAAACATAGAGCAAACTCTTATTGTTATTGTTTTGACAAGCTGGGGATGAGTGAGAGGTGAAAGGGTACTAACCGTGCAGAGGAAATGCCCCACGGACATTTTTTGTTCTTTCGAACTTTCGAACAGTTTCAGTTCAACAGCACTTGAGCCAGAGTCTGTGGGCACAATCTCAGCTTCATCCTTTCAATTTTCTAACCTTTATAAACAAAATTCAAAAACAAAAACAAACAACTCAGGCACTACTGTCACTAGAATGATTGATGGAAAGGTGATCCCTTGTTTGTGTTCTTGTGGCTCTCTCTCACTCTGGCGCTCGGGGCCGTGCCAACGCTGGGCCAATTTAAAAATAAAGTGCATTGAGCCACGTGTCCCCTAATTATAAAATAGTCTTGCACGAATCGATCGAGCTAATCATTTGCACAGGTCATGAGAAAACTGTTGGCCGTGTGAAATAGTGGCGGAGCAAATTAGTAGTTGTACAAATTACATACATACTTTAGGTTATATTTCATCATCGGGGCCTTCCTCTCTCTCGTCCCAGAACATTTTCGTCGGCTGAGTCCTGATATTTTTGCACGTAAACTTTAAAGACATTCACATGGGATGACAAAACTAAATGAAAGCTAATTTGCGCTTTTGTTTTTTTCACAAGGGCATGCCCTCCTTTGATCCACAAATTTATACCCTTAATTAACACATCAGGATTATCGCAATAATAATAGTAATCAACAAACATAATTGCCGTTGTAACGTACGTACGTACGTACGTACGTACGTACGTACGTACGTACGTACGTACGTACGTACGTACGTCCGTCCGTCCGTCGGTAATTTTCCCATTTTAAGGAGTGTGATTTCT
>JAWQRP010005075.1:0-11095 GCA_033557875.1 Quadriops clusia
AAAAATTAAAAATTATTATGATTAAAAAAAAAAATTAACAATCATTATTATTTAAAAGAAAAATTAAAAATCATTATGATTAAAAAGAAAAATTAACAATCATTATGATTAAAAAGAAAAATTAAAAATCATTATGATTAAAAAGAAAAATTAAAAATCATTATGATTAAAAAGAAAAATTAAAAATCATTATTATTAAAAAGATAAATTAAAAATCATTATGATTAAAAAGAAAAGTTAAAAATCATTATGATTAAAAAGAAAAATTAAAAATCATTATGATTAAAAAGAAGAATTAAAAATCATTATGATTAAAAAGAAAAATTAACAATCATTATGATTAAAAAGAAAAATTAAAAATCATTATGATTAAAAAGAAAAATTAAAAATTATTATGATTAAAAAGAAAAGTTAAAAATCATTTTCTAATTATGGAAACGTCGGCCTTGCTCGCTTCGCTCGCAAGCGCTCGCTTTTAATAATCTCAACTGGAGTGAGTTACGTTGTTTAAAAATGTTTACTACTTTTTTATACAAAATTTTTATAATGGTTTGAGATATAGAAAATAATAAAATATTAAAAACAAAAACATACTAAAACAAAAAATATATATCTCAAAGACATTACCGTCAATAATCGTTACCATCAATACTCATTAGCATCAATAATCATTACCATCAATAGTCATTACCATCAATAATCATTACCATCAATAATCATTACCATCAATGAAAGTTAGTTGCTCTTCTAGTCAAAGACCTCTTAAAAAAAAACACCATCCAACATTCCCCCATCTTTAAAACTCTACATTCAGAGTAGTTACCATTATTTTCTACTACATCATATTTTCTACTACATCATACTTACTTTTAGGAAAGAAAGCAACTCCCAAGTCCAGACGGCGACAAAGACAAAGACCCGCTCCTCATCAACCTCTTAGAGGAAGGCCAAGACATCGTGAACAACTTGCGAGCTCTTAACCTAGTCGCGCAGCCTTGCTACAGAGACTCTGAGCCCATCAACTTGTACCACAAAGTGGGCCATGGCACCCTGGACATGTACGTCTTAAGCCCAGCGAAAGACTCAAGAGAAGTCAAAGACTTTCTGCACAAATGGAACAGCAATGACCAGAAGGTCTTCCAGAACCCAAAGAGCGGCAAAGATTTCGCCTTCCCCGTGCAGAATCTCGTCTCCATTTGCGCCTTACTCGTTTGGCAGCCTGCTAGCTCCTCTGACACCATCACGAGGATCCTCTTCCCTGGAAGCACTCCTCAACAGAAGATCTTCGAAGGTTTGGATAGACTCAAGCAATTGGAGTTCATCAAGTATCCAGTTTGCACAGAGAAGAACATCACATCTAGCACCTCCATTATGGCTTTGAAACCCAAAACCAAGGAGAGCGCTTTAGAAAAACTAATGCAATCCGAACTGAAGGCCCAGAAGATGGCCGACCAAAAGCCTAAAGAGAAGAAAACTGTCGATAAACCGAAGGAAACCAAAGTGGAAATCGTCAAGAATGGGAACGCTAATGGGGTAACCGAAACCATAATCCAGGACAAGACGGTAAAAAAATCCGATTCGACGGAAAGTGACAAAAGTGTGACGAACAAAACCACCAAAGTTAAGAAGACTGAACCTCGGGACATGACAAATGGAAGACTAGCAGACGACAAAATCCAAAGCGATAAACCTAAGCAGAAACCTAAGGAGACGAAACCGAAGACCAGAATAGACGTGGTTCCCAACAGATCCATCGAGAGGAAACCAAAAACTGACAAAAAACCTTCGCCTACCACTCCGAAGAAGACACTAGAATCCAAGACTAGCGACGATGTTAAAGAAACTAGGCAAAAGATGCCAAAAATGTCTCCCAGTGCAACTCCTGCGAAGAGTGCTAAAGAAGCAACGA
This sequence comes from Quadriops clusia, assembly GCA_033557875.1. NCBI lineage: Eukaryota > Metazoa > Arthropoda > Insecta > Coleoptera > Hydrophilidae > Quadriops > Quadriops clusia. The sequence continues at coordinate 1,910 of JAWQRP010005075.1, forward strand.
ATAGAAAGGTGGTCGAATCGAAATATAAGGCGCCCAAAAGGGAAACCAAACCACCAACTGACAAGAAACCTCCGCAAGACAAGAAACTAGTCTCCAAGAAAACCAAAGAACTATCAGCTTCGAGTCCCATTAAAAAACTAAATGGTGTTCAAAGACCTGATCTTCCCAAGAAGGCCAAATTGGACAAAGAAGGAACCACGGATTCCAGCACTGTTAGCACTCCGTCCGCAGACCAAGACAACATCTTGAAAAAAGATTTATCAAAGCTAACACCAGAAGAATTAGAACAGCTGAAGGCCCAAGAGCTAGCCGACTTGAAAGAAGAACAAGAGGTCGTCAAAGAAATCGAAGCTGTGTTTAGAAAGGGCGAACAGCAGCAACCATCACACTCAGACTTGAGGAAAGTTAACGACATATCCATTGAAGACAAGACCGAACCCGAGGAATACCTAATCATCGAAAAAGAAGAAATTGAACACGAATCTTCAAATGGCAAAGATGCCAAAGAAGACGAAACCCAGAAGCACGCCAGAGATAGCGAGGAATCTGAAAAACAACGAAAACTTAGTGCTGACAAAGACACGGACGAACAAATTGTCGAAAAGACTTCGACGGACGAAGGACTTGTTGTTGACGAATCAGTTCATTCAAAAGAATCAGCTCATTCTAAAGAAGATGCTAAAGAAGCAACTAAAGAAGCAACTAAAGAAGCAACTAGAGAAGCAGCCAAAGAAGCAACTAAAGAAGGAACTAAAGAAGCAGCTAAAGAAGCAACTAAAGAAGGAGCTAAAGAAGCAGCCAAAGAAGCAGCTAAAGAAGCAACTAAAGAAGTAGCCAAACAAGTGGAGAAACCAATAGGTGATGTTAAAGAATCTTCCATAACAAGCCCAGAAGACAAATTAGACATTTCAAGCGACAAGAAAGTAGAAAGAGGAGATGAGGAAGAAGTTAAAGAAACCGCAGAACAAAACAACGCATTGGAATCTCAACCAGATGAAAAAATTTCCGCTACAATCGAATCAGGAGCGACGACGGCTCCTACGTTGCCAGAAGACGAAAGAATAACATTAGACGAAATTAAGGAAGACAACGGTGACCAAATTATCGAAGAAAAACACGTTAAAGAAGATACCAAAGAAAACGTCCCAATAATCCAACTTCCGTCAAAAACGTTCGAAGCTGTTCCTAAGATACCTCCAATTGTTGGGATTCGACTAGACAAGCAGTCACACATGAGGGACATCGTCAAAACTCCAGATGAAGTAGCTGATCTACCAGTTCACGAAGAAGTGGACATCGACAATTATGATAACTTAGAACCTTATAAAGATGCTGCTGAAGGGAAAATGAAAACTGATGGAAAGCAAGAGACGCAATTTGAGGAAAAATCTGGTGATAAGCAAACAACGAAAATGTCGGATGTGGAAAAAGTGGAAGAAGGAGAGAAGCTAGCAATTGACGAAAGTAAAGAGAAAGAAGTGACCGCAGAAGTTGTTAGGAAAGATTCGGCGAGTAAAAAGGAAATCAGGGATGTTTGTGAGAAACTGGAAGGTGATGACAAAATTGTTGTAGCTAAAGATGAGAGTGTTGAAACCAAGGAAGTTGTGGAAAGCAAGGAAGTTGTGGAAACTAAAGACGTTGTGGAAACTAAAGGAGTTGTGGACACTAAAGAAGTTGTGGAAACTAAAGAAGTTGTGGAAACTAAAGAAGTTGTGGAAACTAAAGAAGTTGTGGAAACTAAAGAAGAAAAGATCTGTAAAGTAAATGAAGAGAAAACTGTCGAAATCGAGAGTAAAAAAACTGGAGAAATTACGAATGAAAAGATCGTTGAAAGTAAAGACGATAAAGTTGTTGAATCAAAAGATGAGAAAACTGTTGAGTCGAAAGACGTAAAAACTGTTGAAACTGAAGAGAATAATATTGTTGAATCGAAAGATGAAAAACTTTTTGAATCCAAAGATGTAATCACCACTGACGTTAAAGAAAAAACTATTGTGGAAATAAAAGAGGAATTAGCTGAAGAGTCTAAAGTTGAAAAAACGACGGCAGCCATAGGTGAAACTGTTATAGAAAAGAAAGATGAGAAAATAATAGAAGTTAAAGACGAAAAGTCAGTAGAAATTCAATATGAGAAAACAATAGAAGATAAAGATGAAGAATCAATAAAAATTAAAGATGAGAAAACAATAACAATTAAAGATGAGATAACAACAGAAATAAACTATGAGAAAACAACAGAAATTAAGGATGAGAAAACAACAGAAATTAAAGATGAGAAAACAATAGAAATAAAGGATGAGAAAACGACAGAAATTAAGGATGAGAAAACGACAGAAATTAAGGATGAGAAAACGACAGAAATTAAGGATGAGAAAACGACAGAAAATAAGGATGAGAAAACAACCGAAATTAAGGATGAGAAAATAACAGAAATTAAAGATGAGACAACAACAGAACTAAAAGATGAGAAAACAACAGAAATTAAAGATGTGAAAACAATAGAAAGTAAAGATGAGAAATTAATCGAAACGAAAACCGAAACTAAAACTACAGAAGAAAAAATTATTGAATCCACAAGTGATAACGAAACACTTATTGAAATTAAAGGAGAAACGACTTTAGAAAAGATCTCTGAGATCGCTGTAGAAAAAGCAATACAACACATTACCGAAAATAAAATTGAAAAAGATGATATAACAACTGATAAACATGTAATAGAAGAAGTGACAGAAAAGGAGAGGAAACTCTCAGAAGTTTTAGAAAAGGATATAATTGAAAGTAGTCATAAGGAGAAAAGGCGTGATTCAGAGAAAAATCAAGAAATCGACAATGAGAAAGAAAAGTTGGCTGAAAAATACACAATAGAGGATGAAATTCAAGAGAAAGATCATGATGACGATATCGTCCACCATGACGAAATAGACCACTTGGAAGCAGAACTTAGGGAAACAATATACGAATTAAGGGACGACTTCAACGAAAAAGCCGAATTGGGACGAAAATCTCCAAAAGAAAGAGAGCAAGACGTCGCCAAAATCGTAGCGAGCGTAGCAGAAGTTTTGAAATCTGATGCACCTTTGGAGGAATTTGAAGGAAAAATCCCTTACGCAACCTTTTCCCCATTTCCCCCATTCACACATGAACTTCGAGAGACTCATATTACGACCTTAGATTCTCCGATAACTGAGGATCACATCCATACCATCAAAGAACACTATGAACCAATTCTTGAGGAACATCATGATAAAACCGATATTCACTCCTTTTTGGAAGAAGAACGAAAGATATCGTCTCAGGATTCCCAAGAAGAAAAAGGCAGCAGCAAAGTAAGCGAGTTGCTTAGGGAATCGAACGAACTAATGCAAGCTACGTCGAAAATTATATCTGGGATCAAATCTGGAAAATCAGATGAGGAAGATGAGTATCTGGGAAAAGACGAACAGGTAGGAAAACAAGTGCAAATGAGAAAAGAAGAACATTTGCAAAAAGAAGAACATGTAGAAAAAGTACATGTAGAAAAAGAACATTTGCAAAAAGAAGAACATGTAGAAAAAGTACATGTAGAAAAAGAACATTTGCAAAAAGAAGAACGTGTAGAAAAAGAACATTTGCAGAAAGAAGAACATGTAGAAAAAGAACATTTGCAAAAAGAAGAACGTGTAGAAAAAGTACATGTAGAAAAAGAACATTTGCAAAAAGAAGAACGTGTAGAAAAAGAACATTTGCAGAAAGAAGAACATGTAGAAAAAGAACATTTACAAAAAGAAGAACATGTTGAAAAAGAACATTTGCAAAAAGAAAAACATGTTGAAAGAGAACATTTGCAAAAAGAAGAACATGTAGAAAAACAACATTTGCAAAAAGAAGAACATGTAGAAAAACAACATTTGCAAAAAGAAGAACATGTAGAAAAACAACATTTGCAAAAAGAAGAACATGTAGAAAAAGAGGAACATCCAGAAAAAGAGGAACATTCAGAAAAAGAGGAACATCCAGAAAAAGAGATACAAACAGAACTAGATGAACATAAGAATGAAGCTGATTCCGGAACTGTGCATAGAATGCTGGTTACAGCATCCAGTGAAGATGGAGGCGAAGAAACTGTTATTTGTCCAACTGGTTCAATAACATTCGCTAGAAGCACTGATAGTTCAGGAAAGTCTTCTCCTGATTTAACTTGCAAGAGGACTTGCTTCGAGAGCAGCAGGAGGGAAAGCGAGGACAAAGTTGATAAAAAGCCAATTGAAGCAATAGTTGATGATATGCACGATGACCACAAGACTGAAGAAGTTGAATCAAAGAAATCATCAAAATCTTCAGGAGCATCAAGTCCTGAAAAAATGTTCACTAAGGATGAGGATGTTGTTCTTGCTCTAGATGAGAAAGAGAAAGATAAGGACATATCAACAGGACAAAAGGATGTTAAGGAAGTGGTTCAAACTTTAGAAGATCATAGAACATCAGGCAAATCAACACCTGATGTTAAAGGACATCTAGACAGTTCTGGTAAATCAACTCCTGATTTGAAAGATCACAGAGAGGATATGCAAAATGAACACCTTTTGCAAAATGGTTCAGGAAAGTCAACACCAGACTTAAAGAAAGAGATTCAACAAGAACAAGTGCTACAGGCAGTAAAGGACATTTCTGGAAAATCAACTCCGGAGTTGAAGGGAACTTTGGACTCGTTCAAAGATAACGCTTCATCAAGAACGTCAACTCCAGATGTAAGAAGAGATAGTGATTTGCATTTTGATGATTTTCACCAATCGATTCCTGGTCATGATCAACGGATTTCTGGAAAATCAACACCTGCTGATGAAGTTCATTTGTCTGGGAAGGCTTCTCCTGAAGTACTTCAACATAAAGATAGTTCTCACATTTTAAAATCAGAAAGCAATGCATCTGGTAAATCAACCCCAGATTTTATGGATTCAACCAAAGTAGGACATCAAGCGGTAGGACATCAAGCGGTAGGACATCAAGCGTCTGGAAAATCAACTCCAGATTTTACAGGTGAAACTAAGGTAGACAATCAAGCATCTGGAAAATCTACACCTGACATACACAATAAATCAGCTCTTCAACAAAGTTCAACCGATCATTTTAAAACAACAGACCTCAAAGATGAACTCAAAACATCAGAACTGAGAGAAGAGATATCAGAACTGAAAGAAGAGATACCAAACCTGAAGGAAGACTATAAAATAACTCACTCGAAAGAAGAACACGTTCTTTCAGGTAAATCCTCCCCAATGCTCTCAGGAAAGTCTTCACCAGACATCCATGTGGTATCCTCCAAAAAGACATCAATAACCATTGAAGAAACCGTTCCTGAAATGAAGCAAATTCATGAATTCCAAAAAGTAGGCAACGAACCGAAGCAGGACGAAATCCCAGATTGGATGATTTCTTATTCTGCGACCGAACAAACGAAGGAAGAGGAGGAAGAGGAGGAAAAGGAGGAAGAGGAGGAAAAGGAGGAAGAGGAGGAAAAGGAGGAAGAGGAAAAGGAATCTCTCCCAGATGGGCATGTTCCTCGTGAACTTGGACATGAGAGTCATGAGGAAGAAAATGAGGCTCATAAGGAAGAAAATGAGGCTCATAAAGAAGAAAATGAGGCTCATAAAGAAGAAAATGAGGCTCATGAGGAAGAAAAGGATCCTTCGGAAGAATCAGGGACTTCCACGCCCGACAAGGACGATTCAGGCCAATCAACTCCTGATGGAAAGGAGCAATTATGTGATATGAAGTTGCAGCAATTGAGGGATAGCTTAGACTCGGTAAAACAATCATCTGAGAGGTTAAATATTCTGAAACTGGATGGTTCAGGGCACATTTCCGGCCGTTCTAGCCCAGATGAAGAATACGAACATGACATTCAAGACTTCTCTCCGGAAGAAGGTGATTTGTTCGTGAGAGTCGAAGGCCAGGGTGTGCACCCTCTTCTGGTGGGTAGCGCACTAGCTCAAGTTAAACTTATTGACGTCAAGACTGAAAGCGAAGAAGTTGCATCGAAAACTATAAGCGGAAAAGACGCGGCTGGACCTTCTACTTCGGACAAAGATGGTAAGCCTGTTAGTCCTCTGGGTAAGCATGACTTAAGCGGAAAGTCGACTCCGGATATTGGGGAGATCGAGAGGCTTAAGGAGATGGACGATATTTTTAAGCATGAAAAACATATCCAAGGTAGTTCTACTCCTCCAACAGTGCCTGTTAGTCCAATAGTGAAAGAAGCCTCTGGTAAGGAAGCTGAGGAGGCTTTATCGAAAATACAGGAAAGCACAAAGGTGGATGTCGAGGAGGACGGAAGGCAGGAGAAGAAGCATCCAGAATTGGCGTCCATAGCCGCTATTAAAGAAAGTGATATCAGAAGTGCCACGCCAGGAAGTGACGACTTCGACTATACCCACAGTGATATTAGTTCAGGCCAAATGTCTAAAGCTCCAAACGAAATCGAGAGGCATTACAGCGACGAAGAAGATATCCCAGGATCTCCCACGAGCGTGACTTCTCAATTAGCGCAATCTCCGTATCGCTTCGACGGAATTTCCAAACTCGACCAGATGAGCACATCTTATTACGGAGCACTTCCTGACGAACCAGATAACTTAAAGAATCATACCATAGAGAGTAGTTTCTTAGTAGAGGGCTCAGACACAAAACACCAAGACGAAGGGCGGAATAAATTAGATGCCAGTCTAGAAGTTAGTTTATTATATGAGTTAACCAAAGCTAAATATTCCACGGGAGTTCCTAACTATGCTAGTGATTTCAAAACCAGTGATATTGAAGAGAAAGTGGATGAAGGTGAGGTGCAAGATTTGATGACCTGCAGTTTCATTGGCACAGAACTACCAACTCACCCACAATCAGGTGACAAACACGATCCTATTGGATCTTGGAAACCTTTGGGGCTACCCAGCCCAGCCCCACCAAACGACAACAAAGGCACGCCTAAGAAGGAGAGGAAATTGCCACCAAACGTAACTGCCAAAAACAAACTCAACGACGACAAGAAGCGTTCCGAGTCACCCTCAAAGTACGACAAGAAGAAGAAGTACAGCCCAATTTACGTTGACCTTACTTACGTCCCTCATCATGGAAACTCCAATTATTCCTACGTTGACTTCTTCAAGAGGGTGCGAGCGAGGTACTACGTCTTCTCTGGAATTGAGCCCAGCAAGGAGGTTTACAACGCTTTACTGGAAGCTAAGCAAACTTGGGAAGACAAAGACTTGGGTAAGTTTCTGAAAACATTTTCAGTATCTATTGTTGTATAAATTTTCTACATCTCTTATTTATTATATTGTTTTGGGTTTGAAGGTCTTGAGTTTAAGTTGATTATACAATAAGAACTTCAGTAGAAATCTATGTATCCAAACTTCGGTCATTCGAATCGCAGATTATTCGGATCAATGCCTTGAAAGATTTCATTAATTTTTATAGCACACTCAGTTGAAAGATTAAAGATCTAACAAACAACTAGGACTTTCAAGATAGTTAAAGGAGTGAAGACGTACCAAACATCTAGGGCTTTAAATAAGACAGTTAAATTAGTAAGACAGTTAAAGGAGTGAAGACGTACCAAAGGTATAGATAGGGCTTTAAATAAGATAATTAAATTAATAAGACAGTTAAATTAGTAAGACAGTTAAAAAAATAAGACAGTTAAAGGAGTGAAGAGGTGCCAAACATATAGGGCTTTAAATAAGGTAGTTAAAGTAATAAGACAGTTAAATTAGTAAGACAGTTATAGAAATAAGACAAAGGAGTGAAGTCGTACCAAAGGTATAGGGCTTTAAATAAGACAGTTAAAGAAATAAGACAGTTAAAGGAGTGACGACGTATCAAAGGTATAGAGCTTTAAATAAGATAGTTAAATTAATCAAACAGTTATAGAAATAAGCCAGTTAAAGAAATATGACAGTTAAAAGAATGACGACATACCAAAGGTATAAAGCTTTAAATAAAATAGTTAAATTAATAAAATAGAATAGAATAGAATTTATTAGGCATTGTGCAATGCCAGGTCATATACAATAATAATGAGCATATGCAGAAATAATTCAATACAATACTTCATAGTAACCGTCTTCTTGTTCATGCCCCTCTGAAAGTGAAAGTGAAAGACAGTTAAAAAAATAAGACAGTTAAAGGAGTGAAGACGTACAAAAGAACTAGGGCTTTAAATAAGACAGTTAAATTATTCAGACAGTTAAAAGAAATAAGACAGTTAAAGGAGTGAAGACATTCCAAAAATCTAGGGCTTTAAATAACACAGTTAAAGAAATAAGACAGTTAAAAGAAATAAGACAGTTAAAGGAGTGAAGCCATACCAAAAATTTAGGGCGTTAAATAAGACAGTTAAAGAAATAAGACAGTTAAAAGAAATAAGACAGTTAAAGGAGTGAAGACGTACCAAAAATCTAGGGTTTTAAATCAAACAGTTAAAGAAATAAGACAGTTAAAGGAATGAAGACATACCAAAAATTTAGGACTTTAAATAAGACAGTTAAAGAAATAAGACTGTTAAAGGAGTGAAGACGTACCAAAAATCAAAGGCTTTATATAAGACAGTTAAAAGAGTGAAGACATTCCAAAAATCTAGGGCTTTAAATCAAACAGTTAAAGAAATAAGACAGTTAAAGGAGTGAAGATATATAAAAAATCTAGGGCTTTAAATATGACAGTTAAAGAAATAAGACAGTTAAAAGAAATAAAACAGTTAAAGGAGTGAAGACGTACCAAAAATCTAAGGCTTTAAATAAGACAGTTAAAAAAGTGAAGACATTCCAAAAATCTAGGGCTTTAAATCAAACAGTTAAAGAAATAAGACAGTTAAAGGAGTGAAGATATATCAAAAATCTAGGGCTTTAAATAAGACAGTTAAAGAAACAAGATAGTTAAAAGAAATAAGACAGTTAAAGGAGTGAAGACATACCAAAAATTTAGGACTTTAAATAAGACAGTTAAAGAAATAAGACAGTTAAAGGAGTGAAGACGTACTAAAAATCAAAGGCTTTAAATAAGACAGTTAAAAGAGTGAAGACATTCCAAAAATCTAGGGCTTTAAATCAAACATTTAAGAAATAAGACAGTTAAAAGAAATATGACAGTTAAAGGAGTGAAGACATACCAAAAATTTAGGGCTTTAAATAAGACAGTTAAAGAAATAAGACAGTT
>JAWQRP010005076.1:0-11095 GCA_033557875.1 Quadriops clusia
TGTTGGAAAGAACCTAATAACAACAAATGCTCCTTGCGAGGCAATTGTAACAAAAAATTGCTGGGTTGCCAAGTGCGAAATCTGGTATTTCGATAACAGGTTTGTCATCTTTATCTGTTTACATTTAAAGAGATGCATTAGAAGAGTTCCGCTTCAAGGCAGGGTCCTTTGCGGGTGAGATACGTACGTAAGGGGGGTACTGTTTACATTTGTAAAAATCACATGAGCTAGCTGCCACTTAAGCGTTGATTAAACTGGTTATTACGTCACGCTCCCCGAATGAGTGAACCAGGGTTAATTTTATGATAAATCATTACATGGGGTGAGTTATAAACAACCAGCTGCTAATTACGAGGTCAACAAAGAGGTTTTTTATAATACGTACTAACTTTTAAATTTTACCATATATATACTTTTAACTAAATATGCATGGTTAAATGAAGTGTGTTTTTTTTGTCAGACAAACGATGAATTGGTATGGGTGTGTGTGTGTGTGTGTTTTATTGTGTGGTTATGTGTGTGTTTGTGTGTGTGTGTGTCTGTGTGTGTGTGTGTGCGCATCTACACAATACACAAGCATTTCTGCCAACCGACGGCGACGTATGAATAGAGTGAGTCACACTAAAGACATCTCATCGTATCGTAACAAAGGCTGGCATTCCGGAGGAATGCCATCGATGTCGCCGCATCACCATCTCTTCGCCAACTCGGCGGAATAGTTCAGGAAACAGCGAGCATAAAAACGAATAAATGGCGAGCATAACCACGATAAACACGTCGCTCAGATTGTGGTTTCGCCGTGACAGCTTGACGCCAGCCCTCCTGGAATCAAATCACAATCTGATAACCGCAAGGTAGAGGAGTGTCTCGACTCAGTCGGATGACGAAGTTGGGACAGATGGGAAGCTAGACTTGAGAGGCAGTTTCTGGGAAGAGAAGTGATGGGAACGTTCCGCAGTTTGTCACCAAGGAAGAGCGCTGCAACAAGTACCTACTCAACGACTACCTACTTATCAGAAGATGCGTCAACATTCAAGTGTAGAAACATAATTATGGTCTGTAAGTACCCCAGGAGAAGAGCGATACTTTCAAGGCAACACAGAATTTGGACATATGATATATAAAATCCTTGTGCTGTCTAGCCGTCCGTCCGTCTGTGGTCCTGTCGGCTTAAGATCGAGACCCAGCTTCAAAGTGATTGAGAAAGTAATTTTTAAGATAAGGAACCAGATTGACAATCGCACACGTTCTAGAATCGACCAATGTCCGAAAATCGGATTCCCGTATAGTATTTATTAATTATGTTGCTACTACTACTAACAGAAATAGGATTTCGTAGCCCAAAGCACTTTAGCAAAACCCTAATAACATTAGTTCAGTAGAACTCCGAAAACTACGTACGCCTACCGAACCGAACAAACATAAACATAACGTTAACCCAATCTCCACGTGTTTTTTCATTATTTATCCCTCTCGAGCAAAGAAGAGCCGCCGGGTAGGCATTCAAAGATGAAGCCATCCATTCACATCGTAAGAGGATGAGTGTTTCCCCAAGTATGAATGGCCTAGTATTTGCACAAGTTCCTACCAAAGGGCCCGTGACCCGTAACAGCCTCCTGAGGTAAGCCGGATCGACAGACCTGCGGCACCTGACAATGCGACTAATACGAGCTCCAAAGTTCCGAGAAGCCCGTAACAATGCGTAAACTTCAGACTGAGAAATGAGATTTACACAGGAGATATCCAGAATGCGGAGGAATGCGATGAACAGTAAGGCCGACGCTGGTAAGAACGTAAAAGACCGCAAAGGTGTATCGTATACGTTCATATTACAAACGACCGTTCCGTTTGAGTATATGTGGTTTGAGGCTCCACCGAGCCGAGCCGGTGCTGACTCGTTCGACTTGACAGCGAAATTAGCCTGGAATTCAAATTGGTAAACAGCTTAACGTGTGATTACCGGATGATGGACGTATGGAAGCCGAAACGTTTCGTTCGGGACTTCCTGCCCACTTCATCACATCACATTAAAGACACAGTTTTATAAACTACATCATGATATCACATATTTTGATGAAATACTCATGCACCAGTAACGGTGCACATACGTACCCTACAGGAAAGGTTCGTTTTCATCAAAGCCCCCTTGGTGACCAGGAACTATCAAGGTTTTAGATCGCAATATTAATGGGGAAACAATGAGCGTGACATGCATCGCTTTAACGGCCCATCTTGTCGACACCCATATTTGTAAAGTCCTTACATTGTTCGGTCGATAGTCTACCCACCTTTGTAGTAAGCTTTCCATTATTACAAACCCCATATGCTCCGAACGCGTCGAGACAGGTCTCTCTCTGGGAATTGTGCATGTGCATACCTCCGTCTACATCACATTTAAACGGAGGTAAATTTACATTTACATGCGCGTGCAGCACAGACGCATGGATACATCTTCGTGTACATACGGGTCCATATACGGTCATGAGGTAAAAATACGTTCATGGGGGAAGATGTGCCTTGGTGTATTGATTCAACGAAAAAAACATGAGATCGGTATAAAGATTTTGGCTTCAGGAACATGGAAAGTCATTTTCCAGTTCATCCCTTTTTCTCCTTACCTCTTCCTTTCTCCTTCCATTTCCTGTCTCCTTTCCTTTCCCTTTCCCATTTTCTATACCCTTCCATTTCCTGTCCCCTTCCATTTCCCTTTCCCAATATCTACCCCATTCCCAGTCTATTCTATTCTATTCCCTTTCTATCTCCATTTTCTTTTGAAGACCGTCCATGGTGAATGAACGCATCTTTCATCACTAAATATAGGCTATTTTAGTTCTTGATTCGAATATAAAAAAAGTTATGAACAATTTATGGTTAAATGCAGATTTAACACGAAATTTAAAAAAATTGCATTACTGCTCATAGGCATGTGTAAAAACTTAGGTTGTTGGTCTATAAACATTATACGTCCGTATTTCGGCCCGGCAGATAGAAGTTTACTTTCGTTTAAAAAATTTCAAAAAACTAAACATTCCAATTACGGAAGTTTATGCTAAATTACCAGAAGAAAACATCGCAGTAAGTAGCCTTAGAGAAAAAGTAGTTAAAGGAATGAAATCCATTGAACCAGATGGCTTAAAATACAATGCCTGCAGAAAATAGGTACCACTCTAGGGACAAACGGTTTAAGATTCTTAAAATTCTGTAAAGTACAGAAAAATAAATGACTGTATAATGACATGTCTACTTATTTCTCCCTTTGGTCAGAACGCAGACGAAAAATAAAAGTAACGGGAAGAAAGTTTGGAAGGGCCCCTAATTCAACATCTACCCTTCAACTGGCTGCAGCCGCCGAAGAATCGATTAGTATTCTTGACGGTGCTGAAGCTGATGGAAACGCGTCCACATTGTTAAGAGTCCGATGACTAGTGTTTAGACAGTTGCGCTTGCGTTGAGCGGCGACCTTCAGCCTCACTATGTCCCCGGCTTTACCTGCACGATGGTTCTGCTTCTGGCCAGTGAAATACTCTTCGGCTCATTCATAAATCGCCAGTACTTCATTCAACACGAGCTGAGCTCTAGGTGTGTGCGGGAACATGCGATGCCGGCCGAATCAGTCTGCAGTCAGTGGTGATAGTGCGTGTGCCAACTAAAATAGAATTGTTACAACAAACTCACGACTCTCGGCCCCACGAGGCTATGGACCAATTCCGATCTTCTTCCTCTGGGTTTTCGTGCTGTGACCAGTTCCTCAGGCCTCGGCAGGTGTTTTGACAGTACCTCGTTTGAACCAAGTTTGTTCATCCTCCTCGACATCTCGTGAAGACGAAAGATGTTGCATCCGACTCAGACCTCAACCCTCAGGACCGCACCAGAGGGGGTGATCTCCCTGGCTTTCCTCCTGCTGCTGCTTCAAAACCAATGTGAGTTGCCCAGACCCCCTTGTACACAAGTATATACAAGTAGCGTATAAGTATGCTAATCTTACTTAAAAAACACGGGAGAATTCCGTCTGAGGCAATGACTAAGCCGCGCTGCCTCAGGCAATGATATCTATTTTTGCTCCTTTGTTCTAATGAAGAGATTTCATAATGCTTAATTACGTTGAGAGAAGGTTTGGATGTTACGACTTCTTGTCATGGGGAAACCCTGGCGCCTTTGTTTTCGCAAACCTAAATAACGATTTGTTTTCACAGACGGCCACGGCCGAAATATCAAATATGCGTTATCAAAAGCAATGAATCACTGCTTGGTTTGACGATAAAAAAATGAGTACCGTTGGTTCTGCCCTGATGACACATGGTTTCTCTTCTTTTCTTTGACTTCACGACTTCTTTAAGTTCTCTACTTTTTTAACTTCTCCACTCCTTTAACTTCTCTATTTCTTTAAATTATCTACTTCTTTAACTTATCTGCTTCTTCATTTTCTTAGATTTCTATTTCATCCTTTATCTACTACTTTTACTTTTTCTTTATCTTCTACTTTTACTTTTTCTTTATCTTCTACTTTTACTTTTTCTTTATCTTCTACTTTTTCTTCATTTACTCCATCTTTCTGTAGTTTACGTTCCTTTACTTCGCCTTCCCTTACTTTAAATTATTCTACTTTAGCTGTCTTTTCTTCAATTTTCTCTACTTTGCCTTCATCTACTTTACCATCCTACGTTTCAATGTGTTCTACTTTTGTTCGATCAAATCTTTCTGCCAGAAAACTGAGTAGGATGCTACTAGCTGGCACAAAGAAAAAAAGTATTAAGAGGAAGGTTGATGTTTTCTGGCATAAAACAAATAATAGACCGAATGCCATCTACTGAAAAAATCCTTTATTATTACGTTGTCTTTTGCCTGGAAGATTTGGTCGAGCAGTACTTCACCGTCCTCAAGTTCTATCTCTCCTTTTAGTTCAGCTCCCTCACCTTCATACTCGTCTTCTCTTCCATCCCCAACGTTTTCACTCTCTTCTTGCACTTCTTCGTCTCCGCCAGAATAAAACGGTACCAATAAGCCTCCTGGACCAATTTAAAGATCCGCTTATTAAATAACCAGTTTCCCTTAGACCTGACAGGTGCTTTGGCATTAGTTTTTGTTTGCTTCGACCGGCGATTCTGCCCATAATTACGAAATAATCGCGGTATTTCCACTTTTTCGCTTCGGCCAAAGGCTGTCATTAAATGAAGACTGCACCATTTTTTGCACCAAGGCACTACTTTCGCTATGCCGCACCACGGCACAGCATTGTTGTCCTGCTTGTTTGCAAATTACACACGTTATGCTGTATTGCAGGTATTCTTATTGGTGCCACTATTATGGCACCTATTACTATCGTTCCACAATATTACTGCTATTAAAATGTTAGGGCACGACCACCTAGTGCAAGTAAAAATTTAGTTGGTACTTGTTTCTGGTTGATCAGTAAAGAACCGACTTGCCATTTAAATGTATGCGAAAAATTGGGGAAACGATGTTCGTGAAATAATTAGTTGCATCTTCTCGATTTCCTTTTTCTTTATCTTCTTCATCTCTATCTACTTCAACTCTATCATCTTCATCTCTATCTACTTCAACTCTATCATCTTCATCTCTATCTACTTCAACTCTATCATCTTCATCTCTATCTACTTCAACTCTATCATCTTCATCTCTATCTACTTCACCTCTATCATCTTCATCTCTATCTACTTCAACTCTATCATCTTCATCTCTATCTACTTCAACTCTATCTACTTCATTTCTATCTCTTCATTCCCATCGTCGTCATCCCCAACTACGTCATCTCCATCTATTACCCTCAAACCTCAAACTGTGTCCAGTATGTATCCTTTTCTCCATCTTGTTTCCACTTCTCCTGTTTTATTCTCTTTATCCCATTTATCCTCTTCGTTCTCTTCTCCGCCTTCAACGTGTTCTTCGTTGTCTCCACTTTCACCAGCGGTATTTCACAAAAGGATCATATCTATCGTATCAATTGCTTCCTTACTTAAACTGGCGGTAGGCGTAAGGATGTAAGGGTTGAGTTTCGTTTCTACAGGAAACTTTCCATTTTACCCTATCTACGACTACCAACTTAACCTACTACTGTAGCAGGCTAGGAGAACATTGGAGGTTCATATAAAAGTCCACTTAAATAAGAAGTCAGTCGTCTGAAGATTAAATGCATACGGTGGACAAATTATAAGTGCACCGACTGGCGATCGGGCCGTAAATATGTCGCTTAGAATGGGTTCATTGTATGCATTTAATCTGCAGACAACTGTACTACTAGCGTGTAAAGCGTACAATGGCTTATTTTTTAAGTGGGGTTTTATACCAACCTCCAATGCTCTCCTAACAGGTTAGGTTAGGTTAGGTCTTTTCTTTCCTTCGTTTTCTAATCTCCTGGTCTCGTAGATTCCTCTGGATGTTCTTCCTACTTGCATCATCACTAAATATAGTTAAACCATGCCCGTTGTCTTTCTTCTGACTTTTGTGCTATAAGTATAACGTCTAAATTCGAAGATCTGTGATCAGTATTTTAAATTATATTTGGGAAATAAAATACACAATTCCTGATGTACTCTTTAATTAAAAAACTTCCGGTTTCATCCGTACGTATATCATTAGATCAATATGGATAATTAATTTTATATTTTATTTTATAATAACAACATAGGTCTGATGATGATAATTCCGTCGATAATCCACAATATACCAAAAAATAACAATAAATTATCACAAAAACTCTTTTGAAATATGTTTATTTACAGTAGAAAAAGCTTTGAAAGTCTGCATTAATTAATCTTTTTGTATAAAAATGTTCTCTAACGGTGGTTTCTCCTATTCCATACAGCAAGCATGTTTGTTTTTTTGACGCGTCATTTTCATTTTTTTATATTATTTCAACATCCTTTTGAATTGTTGACAAAACCAAAACCTTTTCAGCCGTTGTGAACCAAATTTTCGGTAAACTGCATACAATCATTAAAGTGAGCCTCACACGATCAGTATTACTGACAGTACTTGATATTGCCAATATTTATTGTATTTTGAACTCTACCTCACAGGATCAGTATTTGTATCAGTACATATTTAGTTCTGTTATGATGTATCATGTGATTACACCAACCAAGTTGGTAGAAGCTAGACTGAGGAGTGGATTGGGAGAAAATAAATTGACAGAAGTAATAGACGGAATAGGAGTAGTTCTGCCAAGTTGTGGCTCGTGCATTTTCGAGTATTGGAGATACAACTAGCACATCGCTACATGTAAACAAGTGCGGAATATTCAAACAAAACAAAATTGTTTTCAATGAAGGGCACCTGCGGATTAACGGGAGTTTACTGTATTTGGAAATGTTTCAAATGATTTTTATTGAATGAGATTCATTTGTGCTAACATACAATAGAAGATACATGGATTTGTATAAACTTAGAATATGTTTAATTGAACTATGGCCATCTTCTCGGTAGTGCCTCTATTAGACGACTTGTATAACCATTGTAGACGGTTTTTTTATTTCACCGCGCGTAAATATTTTAATTCGTGTAAATCAACTCACTTGAAGGAAGCCAGCGTACATTTAGTTAAATTTATATTCTCTCGCCACACTTCAGTGTATGGCTACTCTACACTATCGCGCTCGCCACTCGGATGAGAAATTCGGCGAGTGCTGGCGAGGCGAGCGTTATCATCCACATATTCGGCAACCCCTGAATCACAAATTATGCTTGTCACTTGTCTCCTTTGACTCGGGATCAAAGAGCGACTTCGAGCCCAACCTTGACCAAATGAAGCTAGCTAACGCAAGTCAAGGCTAGTGCATCCACCACACTCTTGCACTCGGTCTGGCTCACCTAGACTTGGCGAGAGTATAGAGGGGCCATTACATATGAACTTGCTGGCGGGCCTCTGAGGAGAAATTCTGCTTTATTGCGCCTCTTATTATGCAGACTTTATGCTGAAGGTGTTAGAAATTAGAATGTTCTGAGAAACGGAAGACAATGAGAAGTTCTAAATGGGAGGATTTGTAGGAAGATTGGAGCCGGTGAATCGGCTCTAACGTAGATACACACATAAAAATAGATGATTGATTCAAGAATATTATGATTTAGTTATAGAGTATAGACCGACATTATTATTACCATGAGTTGAGAATATCGTCTAATTGATATATTTAATGACGATGACATAAAAATGTAAGAATGAATGTTCTGCACACATTAGTTTCTGATCCATCAAATAGAGAAGCGGTCGAGTCAGGCGGCACCGTAAGGGAGCGGCATAAACAGCAAAGTCAAAATACAAAAAAAAAACATTGGAAGGGCGACATTTGAAAGACATCATTTTGAGAAAATCTACCGCACAATCTTACATCTGACCTGAAGGACATCCTAAAGCATAGCTTGAAGAACAGCCTGAAGGACGTCAGTCTGAAGGACATCAACCTGAAGCACGTGGCCCTAAACAACATGCAAATTCTCTCCCGATGTGTTTATAACTCGCATTATTCAAAAAAAAAACAGAGAGAGTTGAGATGTTCAAGTGAAGGACGATAAAAAGTTGGGCGTAAGTAAAAATAGTCCAGTAGACAAAGGTGTAAACACCTGCTTTGGTCCACCAGAAACCAGTTAGTTGTAAGGTACAGAGCGTGCTTGGAATAATGTTCACGAGGGTTGTTCTCTTTCGTCGCTTGCGACGAGTAGGCCAATGTAGAAAATGAACGTTTTTTTAATAAAAACAAAAATCACAAAAATTGTCACATTTTTTATTTATTGGTTTCAATAGTGGCGCTACTAGTTTCAACCGCAACCGCAGGTTATCTTCAGTAGCTTCACCAAAACCCTTTTTAGTTAAACTATTTTTAAATGAACTATTTTTACGCGCATTGTGACACTTCGAAATATTATGCGCGACTCGCACATCTTGCATCAAGCGACCCTTTAAAGTGTGAAGTCCGTAGACTTTTTGATTACAGCACCAAAAAGTAGAGAGTTTTTCCTTGAAAATGATGTGCATAACATTTTCGTATGATCATTTTTCTCAGAGTTACACAGTTCTGAAAATAACCGAAATATTTACTCGCTCGTAGGCGTTTCTTTAATTTTAGACGCGAGTTTATTTAAACAAAACTATTTAAATTAAACTATTTAAACAAAACTATTTAAATGAAACTATTTAAACAAAACTATTTAAATGAAACTATTTAAACAAAACTATTTAAATGAAACTATTTAAACAAAACTATTTAAACAAAACTATTTAAATAAAATTATTTAAACAAAACTACGGAAATAAAACTACGTATTTAAATAAAACTACTGAAATAAAACTTTTGAAATTTACCTATTGATAAGATTAAATCCTCATTTGTTTCATATCTTTCATTAACCTTATCTTAAGTTTAATACATAAATCTAATATTGACTAAATCGACCAATAAAGGCTCGTTTCGAAATATACAGTAGTGCACCGCACCTGATACGTTCATATCATATACTATAGAGAACATAAAAGCCCCATAAGCATCAAATTAAATACGAACGTTTATGTGAGCATTTAAATGTAATACCACATTTATATATGTGGTAATACAAACGCAGTATGAACGTCGTAAACCTAGTTTAATACCAAACTGGATATTCCAGTTACGGGTTGTAATAGTCCAAAGAGCTTAATCTGTGTGTAAGATTCGAATGTGTGATATTTCTGCTCGTGCGTACATAAATAAATAAATAAAGAAGATCTTATTTATTGGCGGTTTAATTAATTTACATTTAAATTCCCCGTCGGTGTGCACATTTGTACAGGAATGTTTTAATTTGCAAGTTTGGATATAAATATGATCATTCGTAATTTTACTGCATACAGTAACACCACGACTGTCCGGTTTTTACTTTCACGAATAAAAAATTATGCTTGTTAAATTAATAAACTGTTCAAAACTAGATTAATTAAAAAATTGAACTCTCTAGGGTTTCGTTTCGAAATTTTGAAAAAAAAATATATATAGGGTGTTACGACGTGCGCCCTAAATTGAGCCAACTAACTATTTAAAAATTATTATAACAGTCTTATAGTTTAAAGAATATCGTACATAAATATAAATTAAAAATTAATATGTAACAACTATGAATAGGTTGATTAATTTATTTGTCACCTACACTTTTTCTTCGGATTCACAAACCATAGGAAACGTATGATAGATTCATTTTAAATTAACGTTGGTTGTTCCTTATTATGAACTAACTATATTTCGTATTCAACTTCTTCACTTATAGTAATCTTCCTTTCATGGAGTATTTCTTTTAAATTTGTGTCTTGCACGTATATCCTCATTAAACAGCCGTGTTTAATCTCTTATTTCAGCGTACACGAATTTTAGGTTATGTTCTTTTGACAGTTCGCAACGACGTTGGCAGTTCGCTAGAGGGCGCAATTTTCTGATCCAATACATCATACAATGGCGGATTAGAACTCTTGAACTGCCAGATTTATCAGGAAAAACGCAATTGGAACCCCTTAACGGGCAAATTTCAAAGAATCTTTCTTAGTGAGCGCCTACATTAGAAAAGGAATGTATACTGTATATTACGGTTGAGCCATTTTTGAGATTTCGTGCCTATTAATCAGTCAGTCAGTGGATTGCAATTTTATATATATATATAGAAGGAAAAAAGAAGACACTTCTCGGATATACAATTTTATTTTGGTTTGCAAATTATATATCCGAAAGGTGTATTCTTTTTTCCTTCTGTGAGTACCTCGGGACCGGAAACATCCAAAGTTTATTTATATATATATTGTGACTGATGAGGGGATACCTCGCTGCTATGCTCAAAAGCGACACTTATTGAAACCTTCCGAAAACGGAATCGGCGGGAGATTCAAATCAACCCGAAACTCTATTTGGCCAAAATTACCTGTGATCGTCTAGTATTTGGTAGGAACCCTTTTTCGTTGTTTTCGTAGCATCCCAGAATTCGTAGGCAAAGGTCACGTCAAAGAAAAATTACGCTATTAAGGTGAGAACTGTTATTGAGAGTGTGCGAAATGAAAATTTAATGAAGAATGAATTCAATGGAAATGTCAAGTTGCTCGTGTGTCTGTGTGTGTGTAATTGTT
>JAWQRP010005077.1:0-11094 GCA_033557875.1 Quadriops clusia
TGTTGCATTCGTGTAAGAGACGAATGTTGTCCTTGTCGAGATGGTGTCCATTGAAATGAATATGTTTACCAATGGCAGAGAAAACTTTATCTTTTGTATGTTCAATAAAACGGGTCCCTATATTTCTTCCCGTCTCGCCGACGTACGCAGCACCACAATTACACTCTATAATGTAAACACCACTCTTGTCAAGGGTTAGGGTTCGATCCTTTGCGTTAGATAGGGTTTTGAGTAAATTATTATTGGTCTTGTATACGATCTCAATGTTATACTTTTTAAATATGTTGGAAAGTTTGTTGAATTTGTAGTTGTCATAGGTTAGACAGCGAAAAACAAGATCTTTATCTACTTTATCTCTATTGTTATATATTTTGTGTTGAAAAAGGTCATCAATGAATTTCTTATTGTAGCCGTTGCTCAACGCGATTTGTGTTATTGTATTAAGTTCTTTGTGAAAATTCAGGTTGTCAAGAGGTATAGTGTTAAGTCTGTGTATAAAAGTGTTAAATGCGGATTTTTTGTGTTTGTAGTGATGAAATGAGGAGTATGGAATTACAATATCTGTATGTGTAGTTTTGCGATATATACTATAAGTAAAGTTATTGGATTTTCTAGTGATAGTGAGGTCGAGAAAGTTTAGGGTGTTATCTGTTTCGTTTTCTATGGTAAATTTAATTTTAGGATGCATCTGATTAATGTAGTTGTGAAGTTCTTGTATGTTATTATTTTGTGTGTATATGACTATAATGTCGTCCACGTATCTGCCCCAGAAAACGATATCTTTGGTGATGTTATGGTTATGAAATAATTTTTCCTCAAAATCATCCATGAATATGTCAGAAAGAAAACCAGAAATAGATGATCCCATAGGTAGGCCCTCAGACATTTCATAAATACCGTCATTGAATTGAAAAAAGTTTTGTTTAGTGGTAATTTCTATTAAAATTTTTAAGTTTATTTTGTCGTTTATGTCCATATCTATTTTATCGATTTTATTGTTAATGATTTGTAAAACTTCTTTAACGGGGGTATTAGTGTAGAGGTTAATTATGTCAAAAGAAAGCATTCGGTGTCCTTCGTCGATATTTAAGTTATTTAATTTGCAAATAAGATCACCTGTATTAACAATAGAATGCTTGGATTTGTAATTAATTATTTGGGATAGGTTCTTAGTTAAGATTTTTGAAAGTTCACTAGCAGGGGTATTGTGAAAGGCCACTATTGGTCTGATGGGTTGACCATTCTTATGTAATTTAATCAAGCTGTAAAGTTTCGGGATGGTGGGGTTCATCAGTATTAGTTTTTTAAAATCATATACGTTTTTGTTGTTATAGAATAGATGGTTGATGGTGTGGTTACTTTGTTTGATTACATTTTTTAAAGAATCGGAAAATTTTTTGAGGGGGTTCCTGTTAATGATCTTTATGTTATTTTCATTGAAAAATTGGTGGGTTTTATCTAAATATGTGTCTTTTTTGAGTATTACCAGGCCCGCGTTTTTATCAGCTTTTGTAACTATCAAATTATTAGATTGGATTTTGTTTTTAATGGATTTTAAAGTTTTGTGATTATTTTGTGTATGGATGTTGTCGTGAAAATTACTACGATTAATTAGGAAATTAGTGCATTCTGTTCTTAATTGATCTTTATTTTCGAGATGAAGAAAGTGTAAGATGTTATCTAATTCGATGGCTAAATTAGTGGAAATCTGTTGGTGATTGCTTTTTGAAGGTAATGAGTATTTGTAACCTTTATCCAGTAAAGACATTTCATCCTGTGTAAATTTTGTATAATAGGACGAAACCGGTCGCCTTCCGAACTAATAAAATTGTCAGGAACAGTGCCTTCTTTTTATTTTCAAAATATTCCATCCTGACCTGGATCTTCACACGCATATAGTTTTAATAGTATTAAACCCGGAGCGCGTCGAATTCCCAACACTCTTTCAATTGAAACAAGGTTATATTTCCGCGATCCAACTTCATCATGTCCCAAAGTAGTTACATAAGATTTTTATTGGCAATATTTCAGCCGGCCGCCTTCGAAGTTTTCAATTTATATCGCTAATAAGGGGTAACTGGCGAATACATCTCTGCAGCCGTCTCGTTCCGACTCACCCTCGGCCCATCTTCGTGTAGTTCTACCGCAAAAAAAAACACACGAAATGATTAAACTTTATCAATAAAGTAGAAGCGCAAAGAGGCAATTAATTATTGTTCCCAGACTGGAAAACGGTCGGCGTGCTTTTTGCCGGCGAAAAGTAGATGGCGTGTTTGCAAGACCTGCCGCGATGATGGTCTTGCCCTGCATAATTTACGGCCGGTGAATTACCGGGTGGCGGCAGTTGCATGACTTGCTCATTGTCATATTGCGGGAAAGTTTCGAGACACTTTTAGGTACAAATACAGGGTGTCCAACTATCTTCGCCTCAATCCATTGTTACGCTTAAGGTTGATGCGAGCTAAGGGTGTGTCTAAAAAGAATGGTCAGGAACGGTCATAAATCTTAGTGTATTGTACGTATTGGTCTATGTTGCTCAAAATTAGACGTGTGGTCCACACACAGCACGTGCTGTTTAAGTTTTGCCTGAACGATGGACACCTATAATTTACGACTTCCTTTAGAGGGTGGGTTTCTCTAGACACAATATGCAGTTGCATTGAGCGAATTTCAACCTTAAGACCCTCCTCCTCTGAGGCGAAGATAGTTGGACACCCTGTATAATGGTGATGACGAAGAATTAGGAGAGATCAATCATTTACAACGTTTTAATAGTTTTTACATTTGGAAATATTGTTCATAGGGGCACTAGTTTCTCGGGAGGGATTTTGATTTTATTTTTTTTTTATTATTATTGTTTTTTCCATTATTATTGTTTTTTATCATTATTTAATTTTTGTTATACAGTGAAACCTCCCTTAGAGGACACCTCTTATTAAGGGACACTTCCGAATAAAGTACCGTTTGTTAAGGCTAGTTTGAATTCGTATAAGTTTCTGAACAAATTCACCTCTCATTATGGGACACTCTCATTAAAGGACAGGGACACTTTTTACAAGTCCCAAACGAATATTTTCAATGTATTTTTACCTCTCGTTAAGGGACACCATTTCGCGCAAATGTAAATGTAAATTATTATAAAAGAGTTGTACTTCAAAAATTCTGTTTAAGCAGTGGGGGCGCATTTGAGCGATCGTTGCTGAGCGAAATTCGCCTCTATCTCATATGAGTCGAAGGATGCTAGTTTTCGCGCGATCGCCCAAAATTTTTATCCCATTGTTCGACCGGCCACTTGATGTGATTTTTGGTAGGCATTGTAGTTCTGTTTCTATCAGTAAGTAAACCTATAGTCTTCAAAATGAGTTCGAATAAACGAAAGTTTTTAGTCTTCGCGAAAAACTGGAAGTAATAAAAGAAGCCGAAATGAATCAGTTAAGTTTACGTGCAATCGGAATGAAATTTTCAATAAGTAAGAATCAAGCTGCTAATATTTTAAAAGGAGAAGAAGAATATCTAAAGTGTTGGAGAGAAAATGGAGACGATGGGCGAAAAACAAAGTTTCCAAAGACCAATGGATTAGCAATTGATCAAATTGGGTTTGAATGGTTTAGGTCAGCACGTGCAAAAAACATTCCTATATCCGGTGTTATGATTAAAGAAAAGGCGTTGGAAGTTTCTAATGAATTAAGCCTAGGTGTTTTAAGAACATTAAAGTAGAAGATTTACCAGTTCATTGGAAGTTTAATAAAAAAGCATGGAAGACAACAGATATAATGTCAAATTGGCTCCAACAATTTGACAGGAAAATGTCCAGAGAAAACCAAAAATTCTACTGTTATTGGATAATGCTACATCGCATCCAACCAATTCAAAATTAACAAATATAAAACTAGAATTTCTTCCACCTAATACTACCTGTATGCTACAACCTCTAGACCAGGGAATAATAAAAAATTTTAAAACGTTCTATAGGCTATTAATTTTAAAATACTTGATTGCAAAAATAGATAATACAAGCAATGCTACTGAGTTATCAAATAAGGTTAGTGTTCTTAACGCTGTAACTTGGATAGATGCTGCATGGACTTCTGTGAAAAAGGAAACAATAACAAATTGTTTCAAGAAAGCAGGTTTAAGTGAGAACATTTGTGTGGACTCTACATTCACCGAAGAAGATATGACATCTTGTTAAGTACATTGTCAAATTTGATGAAAATGGCTCGACTAAATAATGAAATTCACATAGATGACCTTATCAACGTTGACTCAGAATTGCAGTCAGAAACTAATTGTGATTTAAACATTACTACAATCATGGAGAACCTACGAGACGAAAGGGAAGCTGCATGTGAAGAAAGTGATGAAGAAGAAATAGAAGAAACATCGTTAAACAGTTACAAAGAAGCAATAAAAACATTCAACAATTTAAGTTATTTAGCCTCCACAAAGGTGATATGAACGCATTACGTTTGATTTCTGAGTTAGAATTGCATTTTACAAACAAACTTGTAAATAATAATATGAAACAAACCAACATTACTGATTTTTTTAAAATTTAAATGTATGTTTCTATGATCAAAGTAATTGTGTGTGTTTTAACATATTTGTTTTATTTATATATATGTATAAATAAAATGACCACAAAGAGTCAAATTAAAAACTAAAAATGACTTTTGAAACAGAAATATCTCCCATTAAGGGACGCCTCTCATTAAGGGGTTACACCACCTTGACGTTCAGAAAAATAGGTATAATAATAAAAATTTTTTTTGAAGCAACTAATAAATATATAAAACATTTTTTGTTTTACACTTATACACAGTAGTATTATGAAAAATTTGAAATAATAACCAATAAAAAATATTAAAAAATGAGGGAGATATGAGCCATTAAGTAGGGCTCTGTTTTGGACACCTTTGCTGATGGTGTACATGATTTCTCTGACAGATATTGTCGGAAAAATAAAAAAAGAATATATTCTTATTTAGAAAGGTTATAGCTATCATGTGACGTAGGATAATTTTTTAAAAAATTTTTTTGTAGAAATGACAGCACTTTGAAAAAAAACTTTGGTTTTTATAGAAATTTTGAGTTTAAAAAATTCGTAACTTAGGCAAATGATATCCAATCAAAAAAAATCCTACGTCACATGATAGATAATATGATAAAAAATATGTAAATTTGAACAAAATCGGTCGAGTAGAACTTGAGATATCATGTACACCAGTTTGAAAAATGTAGTTTCGAGATAAACACAAAAGAAAAAACAGTGCGGCATCAGCGACTCTCTGTCGCGCTCACTTCTAATTGATATAACTTCGAAAAAAATTGGAATATTGAAGTGATTTAACTTTTAAAATATTCTTAAAAGTATAAATAATTTTTATAGCCGAAAAAGAAAAAATCGATTTTTTTAAAATCTCAAGGTGGTGTAACCCGTTAAAGGACAAACTAAACGGTCCCGTGGGTGTCCTTTAATGGGAGGTTTCACTGTAATTTTAATTTTATGGTCATTTCGTTCGCCCTATTTTGAAAAGTAAATCGTATTTTCCCATTAATGTACATAGTTCAATAAATTTCACAATCGAGATGGAGAAAAATGAACAAATTAACTTTCTGGATATAACAATTAGAAGAGATACTCAAAATAATAGATATAAATTTAATATCTACAGAAAAGAAACATTTACAGATGTTATAACACCAGAAAGTTCCATCTATTGCCATGAACACAAGATGTCCACTTTCAGATCATTAATTTATAGGTTGAATAACTTACTTTTAGATGACGTTGATTATAGGTCAGAAATAGAAACAATAAAAGCCATAGCACGAAACAACGGTTATGATATTAATTCGATTGATAAAATCAATAATAAATTTTTAAAATAGAAAAAATAATATACAGCTACAAAGATTAAAGATGAATTGAATAATAGAAACAAAATGAATAAAACAAATAATTTTAAAGCGAGAGATTACAATTATACAAAACTCAGCTGATTAAAGAAAATATTCCATAAAAATGATATCAAACCTTACATATAGAAACAAAAACTCAATTTTTACAAAGTTAAATAACACAAAAGAAATAAATGATAATATAATAAAATAGTGATACTTATAGCGTAAACGTGGCCAATTTGGTGTATACACTATTTCAAAGGTAGAAAGCAAGGAAAGGTTTTTTGAAATTCATATTTATGTTACTACAGAATTCAAACAATCTTGAGCTTTAAATTTAAAATGACAATGTTTGTCCTTCAGTTTGTCTTTGTTCTTTAAAGTTTATAATATTAGATATTGTAATTTACGATTTTCTCTAGCTGATGTTGGTTCTCTAATTTTTGATGTCCATTCCAGCACCCGAAGAAGACCGCTGAATGTAGTCGAAACGTTGTGCCATAAAATCTAAACCAAATACAGGGTGTCTTTAATTTCTATTCAAAATGAAAAATGTATCTCGAAGCCAATTTTCTGAAATATTTGTATTTATATTTATCCATTTTACTGCTCTATAGGTTCAGTAAAAACAAAACGTGCAACTTATTAACAAACAAAAAGTACCGGAACACAGCGGGTGTCTCACAGAGCAGTCTTTTATAGCCTTCACGCGGAAATTTGTTTTATTTAAAACTTTATTTTATTCCAATGCAAAACATCCCTCCAAAGAGGGGAAGGGCCAATAAAACCGGACTTTTACGGCGCAGGAAGACGGTGTTTACAGTGTAAACAATAAAAAACAAAACGGAGCGAATCTTGCGTGTTTATGGCGGACGTGCCCGACTTCTGTTTGCCTTCTCCAATCTGCCGCCAATGCAATTGCTGGCATTCGGCGGACCGTTTGAAGCATTTAAAGCCATCCGAACAATTTAGCGACGCGAGCGGCAAAAGGCAAATAAATATCCCTCTAAACCGCCCTAACTGAATTGCGCTGCCGTAAAGTGGCAAAATGCTTTATACATTATGTACATACACTGCACAGTTCCTCCGCTGTTGCACCGGCTCTTGGAGGGAGCTCTTCCTCCAGATGTGTATTTTATCGTTCATCGTTGTAGTAAATAGATTTCGCGGGACATATTGTGACCTACATGTAGTTAGAAGGATAACGAATTTGATATTGTATACAATAAGGTACCTACTATAGTCACTGATATGCATTTTACACTGATTTTCCCATGCGCAGTCTAATCTGATATCTTTCAGTAGACTAGAATAAAAAAAATTACTTTGTAAAAAATAAACAAATAAAGGCATGTCAAAACACATCGTTCTACAGAAAAACACAAGTTTTTTCTAATCATTCTAATATAAACATTCACAAACAGTAACTATACTGATTTTTTTCCAATTTTTTCTAGTTCACCACAAAATATCAATTTTTGCGGTATTTAGGTACAGAGTAGGTACCATCCATGAAATTTGAAAAACGTTAGTGGGTATCCAATTGTTTGTTAAAATATATGAAATTCAGTCATTTGAAATGAACGCCCATACCTATCTGCTATACTGGCACAATTGGCGGAGGCGCACAATCAATACTTGTACAGTGAAACCTGTCTAAACCGGAACGCGGTGGTACCCGAATTATTCTTCCGTTTTCACAGATTTCTGTTTTACAAAGTGTGTACATATATATGTTAGGTTAGGATTCATGATTAATTTAAAAATAAAAAATTGTAAATAAAATATAGGTTCATATGCACTTTTTTACTTTATTTTCAGCTATAATATGTTTCTCTATCCCCCCATCTCTTTTAAAGTGCATTGTCGCAAGTTTTTTACAAGAGAACATTGAACGGTTTTTTTTGCGTCTTCATCAACTCCAAAAGTTCTGGAGCGTTCTTGAAAGCAGCAAATTCCTGAAGGTCATTTACAGCAGATAGTGCTTGTTCAAAAGTGTGTATTTTAAGCCCCCTTTCATCGTCTTCGTTGTCGTCGTCCATTTCTTGACACATGTCGTTTTTGGCAACAATAACAGCTGCACTTTGAATATCTTCAGTTGTTGCAAGTTCGTGATCAAAATTTATTACGTGTTCAGCATTATATGGCAGATTTCCTTGTTTGCAGAGATTATAAAATGCAAACGGTTTCCCGAGATGTATTCCGTGTTAGGTAGATTTCCGGCCTTTACCAGGTTATTTATGCAAACGGTTCCCCGAAATTTTTTCCGTTTCCGCGTTAGGCAGTTTAATTCTCTAATTATTTTGCATGGAAAGTATACACCGTTCCGAAATTTATTTTCCGTTTGCCCAGGTTTCCGACATATAAAGAGTCCGGTTTAGGCAGTTTTTACTGTATTACCTAACTTCAATAAGTTCAATAATTTTATTTATTGCCCAGTATTGTTTGATACCTCAAAATATTCTCCGCCGAGGTTTAACCCTTAGTGTAAGTACTCAATCAAGAGAGTTCCGTTTCGCTCTCCGAAAATTCAATGGCAATTCTAAATAATCAAATGTAAACAATTAAGATTAAAAGAAAGAAATCTCGCAGGATCAAAAGGAAAGCCTGCACAATGGAGTTCTGTGCCGAAGCCATCGGCTTTGCTCTACCCCTTTCTCGGCTCTCGCAGACCGGTGCGCTTGTTCGGAATGTCTCTTTTGGGCTCAATTTATAGCATATCCGGGCAAATGCGCACAAAGGCGTCTTGGGCGCCGCATTACTCGTATTGTGCAGGTTTTATTCCTTAAGCACTTTATCGTTCGGGGACTTGTGCTCCACGTAATTGCTAGACTTCGGCGACGTAATCGCGGACGCTATGGGCTGGAAAAAATACACTCCTGTATATACGAGGAGGTATATTGAACTCTATTAAAATGTAGGTATATACCTATTACCTATATTTTTCATTCAATATTTGGATTTATACCTCTCTGATCTTTTGAGATAAAAACTAAACAGTGTAATCTTTAAAATAAAAACTAAACAATGTAATCTTTAAAATAAAAACTAAACAATGTAATCTTATGAAATAAAAACTAAACAATGTGCATCTATATATCTAATTGTAATCCACTGATTCAATGACTGATTAATACAATTGACTTTTTTACTGGGATGAGGAGACAGGGTAAAAAAGTCAATTGTACTATATTGTGAGACAGATAACAGTTAATTTTGACTGATTAATAATCACGATTTCGCCAAACTGGCTGAACCAAATGACTTCAAATTTCCAAAATTTATTCCTCATGTGACGGAGGCGCTCAATAAGAAACGATTTCTTGAAATTTGCCCGCTAAGGGGTTCAAAACGCGATTTTACTGATAAATCTGACAGTTCAAGATTTAGAGGCCGCCATTATGTTGCGCCCTCTAGATAGTTCCCTCTAAAGTTCCAGAATGACGTTACACCTGTCAACAGAAAATAACACGACATAACCTAAAATTATAATTTAAGTTGATAAAACATTCGTTTTTAATGGGAATATACAAACAAAACCCAATAATGCTTTAAGAAGTGTGCACTATAAGTCGATACTGGCCTTACAAGAACTGATAACTGTGGTTTACTATGTACCAGATTGGCCAAATGAATGTCAACTGTTTGTGATGTAGCAATACATAAACAATTTGGGAACAGCTCTTCGAAAGTTCCATCATGTCAGTGAGAAAGAAATATGACATCCGTGTAGATGTTATACATAGCTTTTGACGCACAAATTATGTGGAATCCAACGCGAACAAATTTTTTTAACAATTAAATGTTCATCCAATATCTTATGTACGCATGTCGTATACATGCCCAAGGATGTCTCAACCTCACGGTCTATCACAAGATAATCCTGCATTATCAACAGCATTGATCTTTTCTGGCATAGGAACCGATTTTGAACGATCTTCTTTAAATTTATCAGAGAGCCGAACACTGACCACGATTGAATTCACCAAATTTTGATGTGTGTTGATCGACGCGCTGTTGTTGTGGTAATCCACGTTGAAAATCGTAATAAATAATGGCCTGAAAATGTTACTGCTAATAACACTCGTATGACAAAACGTTCTGAATATATATTACGTCAAAAAAGACAAATTTTACGATGGATTTGTCAGTGTTGCCTATTCTAGATACCTAAGTAGCAACCCTCATACTATTTGATTATCTTGAGAAACTACGAACAATGACGGAGGACTATTACATTGATTTATGTTGGATGGTGAAATCTAATATAATATAAAGGAGACATAAAATGGTATCAGTTGTTTTTAATTCCTTTTGTTCTTTAAATAAAAAAATTTCTCTTGAGTTTAAAAGAAATATTCAAACAGTCCCACTCATAAGTTTTGATTAATAATTAGTTCAATTATTGTGTTTTAAGATTATTTTTGTCAGGAGGAGCAGGAAATTGTGAAAATATTTTTTTAAGTTTAGTAGCAAGTTTTCATTAATTTTTTCAAAAGCAAACATTGTTTAAAACTGGGGTTATATGTACTTTCTGTATTGTATTAGTTTTAGCAGGTTTTAATTTTTTAGACTAATTTGGCATAACACGATGCAAGATTTCGGAGACCTTCGGAAGTAACCCTACTCTCGGAAAGTAGTAAAAAGCTTTCTACTTGGGATAGGAAATTATTTCTTGCGTTTTATTTCTGCCTATTATTTATCATCACAATATCTTGAAACTGACTCAACCGATGGACTTAAAACTTTGTTCGGACTAGTAGGCTCTCGCTAAAATCGCTTTTCAAGATACTTGATCAGGAAGTCAGTTTTTGGGAGCAAAATATAGACTTTCTTAAATTGAATGCATTTTTAAAAATCATTTTCCATTGAAGTGTGATGTTGAGTCTATATTATGGTTGATTCACACTATACGTTCCCATTAAATTCTGTTCCGTTACATAAAATTATTGTAATAATAATTTTAAGTACAAGGAAGGGATCGGAAAAGGAACGTATAGTAAGAATCGACTTTTAAAACGAGAAATACCATCTATTTTATTAGTTTCCATGGAAACAATACTTTAACTCATAGACTGCCATACGACACGCCGGCCGTCGTACATATTTCGGACGGAATGCGCCATACGACGGCCGGTCGTCGTAATTAACCCATAGTTACAGTTGTTTACAATTAAGACTCGAACACAC
>JAWQRP010005078.1:0-11094 GCA_033557875.1 Quadriops clusia
ACTATCTGTCTCGATGACACGGAGCTAGTGTACTAGCGCGCTAGTACACTATCGCGATAGTAGCGAGAAAAGTTGAACGATTTTAACTTCACTCGCTCACATCTTGGAGAGTAAACTAGCGCGCTAGTTTACTCGCTGCTTCGATGACATGGAGCTAGTTTACTAGCTCACTATCATACTATCACGCTAGTAGCGAGTAAACTAGCTCCGTGTCATCGAGGCTTTAGTTCAACCGAGTTTAAAACTGATTTAAACATATTTTATAAATAATAGAGATTAAGACTTATTTATAAACAATGCTTAAATCTATATTAAACTCAGTTGTACTAAATTTCCGAAAAAAACCCTTAAAAAAATATAATAGAATTAACTATACTGCTTTTAGGTTAGTAATTGAATTTCAACGTAATATTCAAACAAAATTGCTTGTGCTGCCCTCTGCATGAAACTGGTAGAACTCCCACACATGGAAATGACCTTAGCAGAATTATTTGATAGTAATTTCCATACTGTGGTTTAACATCTTGATTTTTGACGCTGTCACAAATGACATATTTACCTATACTAATTTTGTACTAATCATACTCGTGGCCGACGATGTCGCGCCGCCGAATTTTAAGTTTAATATTTGTCACAAATGACATTTAATTATTTAATTAACCTAACTATCAATTATTCAAAGCCCTTGCCGACGGAGCGGCGGCATTTTGGATAATTTTTTCTCTACACTGAGAAAAATGATTGCTTGACATCACAAACTATTAGTTGTTGAAATATTTTTTATCGTTTAAAGTTGCAAAGGTCCTTTAAGAATTTCATCAATAAATAAAATAGGATTCCTTATATTATTATATGTTCATGCAATTCATTATTTGTCTTGTATATAACAATTGGAAACGAACTGATATTTGATAAATCAATCTATTCATTTTTCACACTGTAGTTTTCGTTACGGACTGTCAGACAGATCCACCAATCCACAGATGCACATACAGACAGAATAAGGACTTTATATATTAGATTGTTATCGTGTGGCGCTTAGATTTCAATAGCCCAAATTGCCCCTATGCTCAACTAATCCCACCCCACTCTGCAGTAATAGACACTTAAAAAATACACCTCTTACGTATAGGCGACCGTATTCACATTACATATATTTTTATAAATGAGCCAAACAACCAATAAAAATCGTAGTATATCAGTTGTAATGGCAAGCAGTAACATTTGAAAACACAATGAAGCACATAAATCGAGACAGGTTTCGATTTTCAAAGAACTCTCATCTACCGTAACTGTTTTCCATATATTTTTGTATTCTTAAACAAATCATACATATTAGAGAGTTTTAAAAAATTCTCCCTTGGTAAATATGATTATATAAAATACGCGTAAATTACATTTAAAATATTTAGTAATAAAAAAAAATAAACAAAAATAATTCTTGAGTTACATTCAAACCTGAAATGAGGTTTACATTTCAAAGTTCTAATTATCACCATGAATTTATTGAACTATCTATGAATTGAAGTCGTCAATATTTTGGCTAATATTTGAATTTATTGAAATACCTATGAATCGAAGAGGTCAATATAATAATTCATTATTATGGTCTATGATGTCACCTCAACAAATACTAAGACATCACTTAAATATCTGTAATAAGCTAAATTGAAACTCTCAGTGCAATCCATTTATTGATATTTTCATAACTATGGATGAATGCTGCGTATACCTGCACAATTGAAATTTTACGAAATTTCCCTCATGCTTAAATATCACTTCATTACACACATAGAATACAGGTAACCAACTCCTCAGTCAAGGAGGCAACACGAATTCCTGGTCTGATATTTGCTACGCGAATTGATTTCTCTGAATTATCTACCAGAAGTTATTTGTTTGTAAAACCTGCCAGAATTCTTAATAATTATTACACGACATCATATCGGAAACAATTATGATAGATAACAGTTCTTTAAAGATCGAAACCTTTCTCATAATCTGTGACACATTGTATTTTCAAAAGCTAGGTGGTACCTACATGTCTTTACCACTTATTTAACTGAGATTTATTTCGTTAATTCATAAATATACGTACCGTAAATATGTTTACTTCATGTAAGACGTATAGGCATATTTTTTTTAAATTCATAACTATAAAAAGCATGTTCCATCTTTAGGTAAATTAAACTGTAACTATTTAACTTAAAGGGTCCACCTCGAAGACAAAGAAAATTGTTTGCCTTTCTCACTCCGTTAGCCTTCGAAATTTGGATCTACATCTTGATAGCGTACGTCCTGGTATCCTTTACTATTTGGATAGTCGCTCGGTTTTCGCCATGTGAATGGAAAGATCCGGAACTCTGCGATGAATGTTTAAGTAAAAAGTACGCTCTCATGTTCGGCGAAGACTTGGAGCATTTCTGCGGTGACGAGTCTTGCGATGGTTCCTCGGG
Source organism: Quadriops clusia (assembly GCA_033557875.1). Taxonomy (NCBI): domain Eukaryota; kingdom Metazoa; phylum Arthropoda; class Insecta; order Coleoptera; family Hydrophilidae; genus Quadriops; species Quadriops clusia. The sequence goes on from JAWQRP010005078.1 coordinate 2,457, forward strand.
CATCGGCAGTGAGTCATGTTCAAGGCGTGAAAGCCAAATGATCCAAGAAAACATAGACGACGGAATTGAATTCGTTTCTGATCCTTGCATGGCTCACGAGCACGATGACGAAATTGCTCCTTTAGAAATGAAGTGGAACGACTTCACGTTTCTCAATAGCTTTTGGTTCACAATCGGAACCTTGATGCAGCAAGGATCGGATCTTAATCCGAAGGTACAATATTTGCTAGGGCCGTTGCGTAGTCTGCCTGTATAAATAAAATCCTTTCAGGGGAATTAACAAGTATGTGATTTGTTGCAATTGACATAAAGGATATTTCCCTCTCGATTTATTTTCCGAGCGCAATGAAGGGACACTGCGCAGAAAGAATCCTCATTTGCAGCCTGATTTCCTGTAAACCGAGCTGTAGATGTGCTAGATGTTTTATTTGCTAAAGTAGATGATAATTGAATTCCTACAGAACTGCAAATATTGTATCTTCTATATTTATGTATTTACGCTATTTGCAATCCCTCTCAACTTTCCGTAAATTGGTAGCTTTATAGATGCTGCTAGACGCTGGAAGCACATACAACTAATTCAGTTTTACAGCAAGTCGCCGAAATTTATGAGCTGACTCCTCTCAATCGTTTTCTGAAATGATGGCGTCTGTCGCAAATTGATTCTAAATAAGATGGTGCTTACTTTTATTTTGTGTAAACAAGTGCATTGATCCCAGAAGAAAAAGCACCAGGTCATTCTATACTTATAAACTGATAATTAATTTTACCTCAACTAACATGATTCTTAATTAATTATAAATCTATTTTGATAATGCAGTGGCAATGCCATGCGTTTAATTTACAAACAAAATTACAAAGCGATATAACTCGATTACTGTTTACTTTAATGCAGATATTCGCAATTGTGTACCCCATTAAATTTAATTAAATAGCATATTTATGCAAATCGCTGCGGCTTCAGTTTTATTTTGTTACACTTTGTTTGCATGCCCTGCTTACCGCTGTAGCTGATGCAAAATTAAATATCTCGTGGTCATTGACGTGAAAACTAATTTAAAATATATTTCGTTTCCGCAGGCTACGTCCACGAGGATAGTAGGAGGAATCTGGTGGTTTTTCACTCTCATAATAATCTCTTCATACACGGCCAACTTGGCCGCTTTCCTAACAGTTGAACGCATGATTACACCTATTGAAAGTGCGCAAGACCTCGCCGAGCAAACAGAGATTTCTTACGGAACACTCGAGGGTGGAAGCACCATGACGTTTTTTAGAGTGAGTCTATTTATATTGAATTTTCGTTTCCCAGATTTTACCGTCAATTAAGTTAACGAGCCGCCATGCTGGCATTTCTATTGTGCATTTGTGAACGTATTCGTAATAGGGAATTAAGGGTTTGAGAGTTAAAATACGAACATCAGCATTTTCTTTAATTAATCGAAAATGAATAAGAGTGCAGTTGGAGGAAAATATACAGATGAAAGGAATAACTCTTTATAATTTCTGGAAGAAGTCTGTAATCAACTCGACCAGTAAAGTCATAACAACTCAAATTAGAGACTTATAATAGCTGGAATTCTATTCACTGCATTAAATTTCAACAAAAACATCGTATTTTTAACAAAACATATTCACAGTTAGAACCTAAGAATTGTTGAAGGTTAAATCTAATTCAAATTGAAAAAAACTTAATTATTTTTCACAGGATTCAAAAATTGGAATCTACCAGAAAATGTGGCGATTCATGGAAAGTAAGCGACCACCTGTGTTCGTGTCAACTTACGAAGAGGGCATCCAAAAGGTCCTCGAAGGCAACTATGCCTTCCTCATGGAATCAACAATGTTAGATTACGCGGTACAAAGAGATTGCAATCTTACGCAAATCGGTGGGCTTCTGGATTCCAAAGGATACGGTATTGCCACTCCAAAGGGAAGTCCCTGGAGGGACAAAATATCTCTAGCCATCTTAGAACTGCAAGAAAAAGGCATAATACAAATTCTGTACGACAAGTGGTGGAAAAACACTGGAGATGTCTGCAACCGAGATGACAAAAGCAAGGAGTCTAAGGCTAACGCCTTGGGAGTTGAGAATATAGGTGAGTTCATGAGTGATAGATTAGTTTCTCGTTTGAACGTCTGTCGTTCTAATAATTTTTAGAAGATTAATTTTTAGTAACTTATTATACAATTATAATGTACATACGCTACATATGTCACCTAAAATTATCCATGAAAACTTTAATAATAAATTTACCGTGACATCTGCAATTTATCGTTGCGAGTACACGTATGTATTATACGATGCTTTATTTGAAGTAAAGTTTTCTTAAAATTTATGTCGGTGCTGCATTTGCTATAATAAGCACAATTTGATAAATAATTAATTTAAAGGTACTTATTTGTACTTCTCAAGTGATTGTTAATTATTTATTGCCAATCATGTCATGGCCACTTACATTTAGTCTTTTTTTTATCACAGGTGGAGTTTTCGTAGTCCTTTTATGTGGACTAGCTTTAGCTATTTTAGTAGCAATATTAGAATTTTGCTGGAACAGCAAAAAAAATGCACAAACGGACCGCCAAAGTTTGTGCTCCGAGATGGCCGAAGAACTGCGCTTTGCGGTACGTTGTCACGGTTCCAGGCAAAGGCCTGCATTGCGAAGATCTTGCACGAGGTGCAGTCCAGCAACAACTTATGTGCCTGCAGCCTTAGACCTGCCTCATCTTAATGGAGTAAGTTTAAGCATGTTCATTTTAATAGACTACCGTTACAACGTCACACCACAAACTTTCTACCTTAAGCAAAAAAGACCATAGCTTTAACAGACACCATTTAAAAAATATCTTACAGCGATATTTTTCTTTCAGGATAGCTGATCCTACTCTCTTTCCGTTTCACTTTCTTTGCGTTCTAATGAAAAGTAAGCATTTACTTAAATACATTTCTTACAGTTCTTTGGCACCTATACACTTAGTTGTACATATTTATAATGAAAAACTTTTAGCACATATTACAGTTATAAAACGCATATTTTGAAATCCATCGCGGATTAATTTTACTCCAACCAGCAATTTATGAATTTGTTTATTAAATAAATATGTGTTCAGGATGCAAAAAAACAAATCCATCGTGATATAATCTGTTTACAATACTAACAAATAGTATACATTTTTGCTTGACCACCCTTAATACAACGAAATGTATAAGCAAACATAGAAGCGCATCAAATTAATTGGAAAATATCAATTTGGGGAAAATGTTTTAAAGTACGAGCAGCAACAATTTATCCCAATAAAATAATTATAAGGACTCTAATAATAAGACTTTTTTAATTTCCTGTTATGTCGAACATTAATCTTGGACCAGTCGTTAACTTTCGAATTTCAAAGATCCCAGCCGCATAAAACGGAAATATAATCTCATTTGTAATGAATTGGTATTTTATACAACTTATAACGGGCCATAAAATGGAAAAAAGTATGTAAATTTCTTATATTTAATAGTCTTCGTGCGCCAATAAAATGCAGTACCGCCATCGTATTATACTTTATCAGAAAAAAAATACCAAACTTATGAGCTGTAAAATTCAAACGTTTGCCACGTCCACGCATTATAAAATAAACATGCCTTTACTGTTACTTTTGGAGGCCTGCAACAGCTGTGAAAACATGAAATGTAGCTTATAAAGAAATAAAATTTTCATACGGCTCCACGAACACTTACACCCAAGGAATGCCTGGAATGGACAGAAATTTTTATTGCGTTTGAAGCGGTTATTTTCTTGACGTAACGCGAGGGAGCCGACTTTGTCGCCACTATCTAAAAGATAAGGTTCATAAAATTTATGAGACAGAGAAGCCGCAAATATGCACGTCTCCTCCAAATATACAAGATAGTTTGGGGGTTAAAAAAGGGATAAAAATAAGTGATCGTCTAGTGTAGGGTGCGGTTTCTTAGATTATTACTATTTTGATAATACCATTGAAAAAATTAATAGATTTTCTTGTATTTTTAATCTTCTAAAATTTATTTATTTTTGACTTAGGTACCTACACACTAGTAGATATCCACGATTAAAGATATGTTTAAATAATTTCTGAAAATGTAAATTATTAACAACAAATCAGACAAATCTTAAATACTCACTTCCTTAGACTTTAAAACTATAGCCAGCGCATGAAATTTGTTCTTTCTCTATTTCTTCCTTTTTGTACAATTACCAGTTTCTGGAGAGTATGGTTTAGTAATATGTATTTGCTTTTCATGGTACTCTTTTGCAATATTCGCATTCTACAATAGGATAACTGGTTGTTCCCTTTGAATAACTTTCTACGAGAATGATATTCCTTGCTATTCTGTAAAAAAGATAGGTATTGCTTTTATGTTCATTTTTATTAACGTAGTGAGACAGAGTTTCGATGATATAAATTATTTTATAATTTTTGCTTTGGACATGGCTCTGACAAATTACTTATTGACAAATTTTTATAATTTACCTGAACCCAATTTAGAAAAGAAACAGAATTACAATTAAAATTTAGCCATATTCTTTGCAGGAAGGAGTCGTCCTTCCTATGATGGACCTTAAGAAATCTCCTCTGAACTACGAAGTGGACACCTAGCGGCGACTGACTTCCGGGATCTCAACATTTGCGTGTTCCTCCAGCGCAATTCGTGACTGTTGCGGAGGTCCCGCAAACACCAAGCATCAGAGATCTGCAACTCTGAACTACAGGCCCACGCCCTTGTGTCCTCCGTATGTGCCAAAATGTGCCACTCTTGGCAGAAGTACAGTGTCTAGTGCTTGTGACGTGGTGCAGAGTGGCCTAAAAGTAGATTTGCAAGATAAGATCCTGTGGAAATTCGATTGTGATATTGGTAGTCCTAACAACCCAGACGTAGTGAACAGAACACTGCCTGATGCCATTGTCAGCAGGACCACCACATTGTGATATCTAGGTAATATTGTAATTTAAGGCAATTGAACTGACGTTTGTACGATTGAATCAAAATTTTGTAGATAATTTTTACATCCTCTATTTTTTCATTTGAAAATCGCAACTTCATATTTATAACGGGGTACAACTTATGCTTTTCTAATACATATCTCAGTAGTTGTTTTGAATTATTTAATTAAATTAATGGGCAGAGGGAATGCAGTAAAATCGACAAGCTGGCTTGATCTGCAAACATAACAACTGCAAACTTTCTTTTAATTACCTGAAAGCTGACTGCATGAATGAATTAATTTAATACAGATAAAGCTATTTAATACTTCATATCATGCGCAAAAATACGTCCCAATCTTGAAAATACAAAAGATGCATTAGAGGTATATTTGATATTCGTATACAATAAGGTAATAAACATTTTGATAAAAGTTAATTTACACAAATCGACTTATTGTAGAAAATTCAAAAATAGTCCAAGGCATAAAGAATAAATTAGTAGGACTTCGCGAATTTTCAATATTTATAGAACCTTCGATTAAAATTATATAATGTTGTCTTACCAGTGTTTGTTTAAATAGCATCAGATATCGTGAAACCAAAACAATGTTTCATATTACTTTTCCAGTCTAACGCGAAGCATTGTAAATAAATTTTTTTACATAAATTGATTAAAAAAGGAGCAATTCGCAAGGGAAATATATGTATACCAAAGTTAAACATTTTCTTAAAGGAACATTTTTGAAGCTTGCTTTACCTCGCGGATATTCTGATAAATTGTAATGCTGAAAGGCGAACACTCGCAGTAAGCCATAGGTAGGTTGAAACTGTCAGTCTGGGCTTTAAAGCGAATATTTCCACCGGCTCAATTGAGTTTAGGTGGAGCAATTTTGGGATAAAGAGAAGGCGTGTACCTTTGACGTGCGGAAACCATGCACTTTGTGCACCGGACACTTAGTTAAAAGAAAATCGCCGAGTGTTTGTTATTTATATTTAATTCTGAAATGTAATATTTCCGTAAAGCCCGGCTCGCTTTGTTTTGACATCAGATAGAGATATTAATGGCTTTTGACGTTTCTAATTAGCAACAGGGTCAAAATACAAAGAGGCAATTAGTTTGAAAATAAAGCAAGAAGGTATGAAGTTGCGATGTTTTAATTATATCTTCAATTCTTATTTTATTCCGTCCAAGATTGTTTTGTGACTATCAATTCTTGTAAAAATGATTTCACTTTCAAGCAATTTCACTAGCTGTCGTTCTTTATAAATTAGGTTAATAACCTTTAACATTAATTAAATGACCAATTTATACTGTTTATAAACACACATATACTGTTCGTTGAATTAATTGTAGGTATCGTAATAAATAAATTGCAGATTTAGTTGAAATTCGCGAAATCTATCACGTTATAAATAAATAATCAAAGCGGGACTTCAACATATTAATTATTATCATAACATATACACGTACATATACACATGAATTCACTTGTGAAATTGCATACTTGTTATATATTGTAATATACTTTTATTATATCATTATATTGTATTATAATGATGAATACTGTTGGCGTTATGTTAATTTGATTTATATTGTTAAAATTTTGTAATCAGAATTTTAATAAATTATTTGAAAATACGTTTCGTTCATTTTTTTAAATTTACATGTACATTTTATTCAAAGGTTGTAGATATATTAACAGGAAGAGATTCTTATCAAGCAAACTTTATGCCAAATTACATTCGCTTCAATCCTTTGGATATGTACATTCAATGTGCTGTGCGATATTATCCATCACGTGTCACAACATACAGTTTCCAAGTTCTGTGCAAGAACTGCACCGTAATCCTGTTAGAAGCCTCATTAAGTCGTTCCCTCATGTCGGTCACTAGATTAATACTTGATTATTCTATTAGGTACGCTCTACATTTGCAAATGGAAATGTTCATGCAAAATTAATTGATATTTTCAAAACCTGAGAATGATTGTACAATATCTGCATAATTTTGTAGAAAAACGATATGTCGCCGCATTGTCAAATTTGTTGTTGTAGATATTATAACTTGTTATATTCGGACGTATAAACGGAACTTAATATGCCCTCTATTATGGTCAGGAAACGGTTTTAGTGGAAATTCTCTTCCTTTCAAACCTGGTATTGTTATGAAGTTAAACATCGCCCAACTTCTAATATTTATTTTAGCCATCTTAGCAAATTTAATGTTTTAAGGGATGAATCTACTCGCCGTATTGTTTGCCGACGTACGTTTTCACAGCATATTAGTTTAATGCAAACAAAAACAAAATATTCTGTTGTTTCTTCAAGTATTTCATTCCAAGACCTAAAAATTACTCAATTTAGATATTCTGTATGTTTTATTAGCGTTTACATGGCGTACTTAAAAAGGAAAAATATTTAGATTATGTGTGTAAAACGTGTGAAACAGAATGATATTCATCAATGCGTACATTCGAAAGTGATAGATTTATTATTGTGTTTTTATGAAAATTACGGTAAGTATGAGGTCTTAAGGTATCCCACCTCACCAATAACGTCACTTTTTTTTTAAACGTTACTTTTTTTCTGTTTTCTTTACTACTTTGACAATATGACAGTTAAATATACAGATCCCAAATTTAAAATCTTCAATAAACCGAATGTAAAGAAAATAGTGAGATACAAGAGAGACGAACAGGAAACTCAGGATAAGCAGGCTGTAAAAGAAATACATGAAGATGAGAGCTCAAAAAAGGCGAAATGCCAAAAGAGGAATTTACGTTGAAGAAGCAATATCGAATTTATTCAACGAATTAATAAAAAAAATAGTCAAAGTTACTACATTTTAGGTGAGTATCGATAGATACGTAGATGAAATGTTGGCGGGATTTAACGAGTGTAGTAAATTTCACATGTATGTACTTAAATGGCAATGAAATTGCTCAATAAAAGTAATATGAAACTAAAAGTAATGTAATGCCAAATTGAATCAAGTTATTGGATTCCAATTTGATTCATATTTGCTTAAAAAAGTTAAATGTGCTATTTTCCTTTCACTAGTGCTCGCTTTCTGGAACGATAAATATGCATTCATTTGAACCAATGAACTATTACTATTTAAAAAATTACCATGGAATCGAAACCTATTTCTGGTAGTTAATTGGTTCGATAACAACTATCGAAAGGATATGTATCGTTCCAGAAACCAGGCATAAGAACGTCGTCACCATTTATTATTTTGTTAAAGAGTTGGAGTTTCAGAATTTTAATTGCTTCATATGTATCTTTTAGACTTGGCGAGTTTTCCTTTAAATTATCCTACCGTACCTACCGTAATTTCTTCTTTTATCAGGTTCTCTTTCTAACTTTTCATAAATACCTAGTTCACTGAAGTAATCTTTCGTGTCTCTTTTTCAGATTTTAAGCACTTTCCACGCCTCTGTGGTTCTTGTGTTTCTCACATATCTAGCGATATCGATTCTAGTATTAAAAAAAACTTTTTTATATGTATGTACAAATACTTATTAATTGTAATTCTTGACCATTTGAATTAATTTTCCTTGGGTAATCATTGGAGTTATGGTCGATAAAAAGTAAAACTATCAAAATGAATTTTTATTTCTTAAAAGATCCGGACGTTTCGGGAGCCATGTGTCCCTTCCTCAGCGATACATAAATTAAGAGTA
>JAWQRP010005079.1:0-11094 GCA_033557875.1 Quadriops clusia
ACCACCACAAGCTATACGGTTAAACGATAGGAACAGACTAAAATTGTATTACTGACAGTGGCTTTAAGTATCCTACTTAGTGGGTCACTTAACTCAGCTGTTTTGGAGTGTTTATAAACATTCTAAGAGTGCAACGCACCAAGGTACGAAATATCAACAAAGTAAGTGCATAGCACTTGTCTGTGATCGCGCTGGTTTAGCATTTCCCAGGTGCTTCTGCGTAATCGTCTAACCGTATAGCTTGTGGTGGTGGTGTAACTGTTTATGGTATATCTGTCCTGTCACAATATGTACCGGATAATCGGGATCCTACTGCAATTAAAACAAAAGCACGAATGATTCGTTTCTATAACTCTTTATGTCTACTTATAGATAGTTCTGCGTGAAGTCTCGTCCTTTTGAGAGGAAAACGGGTCACTATAAAGTGGCAGGTCGATGCGAAAATTGGAGGAAAAAAACAGAGAATTTGAAATCCTCGGAACACAAGGGCGCTGAATGTCTATCCCGATACGAAATTGTGTGCAGACATTCAGCAAATATAGCGAGCTGTTAAAGAACAATTTGGATGCATTACGCAGAGTCTTTCCTCGAAAAATTATGAGCAACGCGGCGTAAGGAAACCTTTCTACCTTTTATCCGGCCCTGAATGAGAATTGCGCAAGCCTAAAAATAGGCGGCCTTATCGTTACTTATTACTTCGTTATAATCTCGCCTGGAGGAAAAAGAATAACAGAAACGGGCAGCCGCGAAAAATGAAAAGTTGTTTATTCTGTGGCTACATCCGAGTTGATAAGTTACAGCCACCAATTGCGCTCAAAACCGAGTCGAGTGCGGGAAAGTGTTCATTTGAAAACTAACAAACTTGGAAATTCTGGAAAAATCGCATTAGCCGGGAGCATGAGGTATTCAATTGTTTAACGCAGTAGATGGATAGATAATCGATAAGCGGGGAGAGTACGTAGTCTCTAAACATGTCCAATTAATTACTATTTCATTCATATTGATGTGTAGGGCTCACTTTTTCCTTGTAGTGGAATATATGAATAACTTATTTCTTGTTAAACGAGAATCAATCCCTAACTCGGAAACTTGAATAATCTAGGAAGGTGGTGATCCTATTAAATTACAAACACGTTGGATGTGGATGACTGAAAAGTAAAGACTCTGAGTTAACGGGGTATTCAAATTATTTTTTCTTGAACGAATGACCTTTAATTGAACATCAGTCAGTTGATGTAGCTGAGAATATGAAATCAACATAATATGCTACGTATGTTTGGAGATTTTTATTGGCTTTCCACATGTTACAGGGCCGCCAAGTTGCTATTATGCTACGTATTATACGTTATATATGATTATACTTATTGTTTGCAATCAAAACCAAAAAAGAATCTTAGTTTCCGGGTTTTCAGGTAGATATATTTTGCTGGTCATAATTAAGACTTTTTCTAACATATGTTTGTTGCAGATTAGTCAATAGAGATGTCATTATTGAAGTCAGGTGCCATAATTCCAGATAAAATGAAGGAGCTTGTTGAGAGAAGTAAGTTGGTTCGTCTGTAAAAAGTTATACATCATTTACATGTTTTCATTTTAGCGTAAAAGAAAATGCTTAGAATTGAAGAGTCAGACTCAACCCCCAGACTGAAGACGAGACAGACTGAAAAATCCCGTGGAAGAAGAAGAAGAAGTTGGAAATGAGGAAGTCTGTGAAGATCTTAGTCTAGATTCGATATTAAATAACGGCAATCAGGGAACACCTCTCCAGTGTTTTCCGTGCCAAATATCAGTTAGGCCCGGATTTCCACACACAATTCGGCACGAAATCCGTTATAGGGAATGCGGATTCGAGGCGCTATTCCTTGCAACATTAATATATTCGTCGGGAGAAATGGCGGCACAATTATACCGCCGAGGCACACATCCAAACTTTACCCTATGCACATTCGAGAACAAAGAAAAGTGAAGGTAGGGGATAATGAATGGGTAAGATGGATATTGGAGCAACCACCGAGGTGATTCAAATGTAAAGCGGGAAAATCAATAACTAAATAGACACATGAGAAAACCGCGACTGTGGAGAAAAATGCACGTATGTGCAAACTTGGATCCAGCGTTGGAAATTACTAACTGCAGAGTATGAACCCCTTCTACGTTTACAGAAACTACGTTTATAGTTGCAGGAACGCCGTATTGGCATTTGGAAGATGTTTGAAACAGTTGGGGTTTGAAAGCGAGCTCGCTATGGGATCCAGCACGACAGTTTGGGTTTGGAACCGTACTGTAAAATGAAGTACTGCAAAACCTGTACACATATAAATTTGGGAATGAAGTGTAAAATTTAAAACTATACAGGTACTAAACGTTTTGAGGTGCAATATGAAATCTGAAGGTACAAAAATTTGACAAAACCTGATGTTGTAAAGACACATAGGATTTCATAAGAGCTGAAGTTATAAAGGTACACGGTTTGATAAAACCTGAAGGTGTAAGTGTACACTTAGGATTTATGACCGAGCAGTAAATTGTAAACATATATATACTAGTAAAATATATATATACTAGTAAAACATATATATACTAGTAAAACATATATCTACTAGCAAATACGCAAAAGTTTTGAAGACGCACAGAATCCTAAAGGAGTTTATAGGAAACCGACAGGGCTGAAATTATGAAATGAAAAAGTTATAAAACAGACATCAGATGACTGTTTTCGCGCGATCCCGCCATCAAGGGTTTCATAAAGGTTTCCTAAAAAACGTCCGAATCTGAATGTTCACTCATTACTTATGATCTGCGTATGTACCCTCGCGACGCTGGCAAGTTTTTCAAGAGCGGCCACTGGAGTGTTAAAATGATTTATAAGAATAGTCTTTTTATAAAAGGGACCTTTTTCACAACATTTCAATACCAGTGAGCTCTGCATCGTTAATTTTCCTGCGAAGGCGGCGCTATTTTATAAAAAGGGTCTTCACTACCAGGGCGAGGGCCTGAGGGAATGAATAATTTATTTAATTAATCATTATTGGTTTGAGGTAATGGCCGCAATTATTTGGATATAAATCTCGGTCGATAACCAACAGTGTGATGGTCATTCGTTTGTATAGAATGCAAAATGAGGTTACTTTTTCCATTTAATTAATTGGGAAACACGATCGCAAACTTCACAATCAAGATTTTCGAAGACTAACTGAAGCGATCTTGCCCGAGGGCAAAGGGGAATGTCGGTCGAGATTGGGAATTCGAATGGATGCAGCCAATAGGTCTCTTTCAAATCAGATTTAAGCTTTGATATGGGAGGTGTACTTTCATGTTTGTGTTTTTAGAGGATGAATTTAAAGTTCAAATACCCGTGAAAACCTATTCAGTAAAACTTGATAGGGGTACGTTAAGGAATGACAGATAATCTGAGGAAGGACAGATCGATGGGAATGCTTCCCGGTAGAAAAAATAATACATATTGTAAAGATGTGAGACATTGTGACACATTATTGGAATTGAGTGAATTTACGGAAACATTTTGCTCACCTGGAGGGTTATTTGAGAGGAGGAAGTATTATATTTTGCAATTAGGGGCCCCGATGGAATAGGGCAAGAAAACGTGGTAGCAGGGAAGTCCTCGGCTCGGCTCCTGGTGGAATTTCCAAATAAATACGTAAATAGAATGTAACAGGGTTAATTTTTCAAGTGCCTTGGAATACAATAATGAAGTTAAGTCAACGCAGGCGGCGGGTGCTCCACAATTAAACGTAGCCGGAACGTCCCCTTTCATTCGAAAATATGGTGTTAATTAAAAAGTAAAATTGCACTTCTAAAATTTAAGTGAAATGTACTCGACACAAGTTAAGATTAAATTACTGGGAAAACTATTTCATAAGTTTCAAGTTTTAAGGTGGGGATGAGGTGGAATGGCTGGAACAATGTGAATAATTATTCTTTGTGCTTAATTCAGACTCTTTTCCTAGAAATAACCCTTAGGAGACTTATTGTAAGGTAAACAAAAAAATGAAGAAAACGTGCCAGCTCTGTTGTGTTTTGGTAAATCTGGGCTGGCGGTTGTGGAAATAAATGATAATGTATGAAATGAGCATATTCTGGTGAATCCCATTAGATTAATAAATCTTTTAGGTTTTAACGAGGAATTAAAAAATTAAATGAAAGCCTTAATGAAGTTGTTAAAAGATCGGGATGCTCACGCAATGAACAGCCAAAGGATGTTTTCCGCTGGAAAAATCGAGATTGATATAATGGAATACATCTATATTTAACTTAAGAAGCATTAGAGATAATTGGGTGAAGTAATCGATAGGTTATAACTGGCATTACGAATTGTTGCTTCTGATGTCAAGTAAATACTGCCGGCGAAACTTACAATTTATTTCACATAGAAGGCAATTGAGTAATATGATTATTGCTTTTTTTATTATAAAACTTTTTTGGAAAACTTTTGTAGTAAAATGTGGTTAAAATGTCCCTTTAATTAAAAGATAAGATCGAAAGGTTATTAAAATAATACCTTGAGCTTTTTAGATCGAATAGGGCGTACTTTTGAGCATATGTTCTTATAGCATACGTTCTTATAGCATACGTTCTTAAAGCATACGTTCTTATAGCATACGTTCTTATAGCATACGTTCTTAAAGCATACGTTCTTATAGCATATGTTCTTATGGGGCAGGGAGATGGAAGGAGCATTACGGCTGAGGACGGAGAAAGAGATCGCAAAGTACAATAAATAGAACAAGAAAATAAAATCATCAATAATATTGATGACTTTGTAGAGAAAAATAACTGAGGCAATCTTCTTTACAGCCTCCGAGGATTTAACCTGAATTATGTTTAGAGGGTTTGCGTAACAAAAACTGCTGTGTGGATGCAATCACGAGTGAATGAGCATTATTTAGTTTCGAATTTTCTCTTTGTTTTCGACGGAGGCGGTCGAGGAAACGATATTATTTATTTCGCCAAGGACGTTAAAACCCCCCTGTTATCATTAGTGTATCAATACCGATTAGAAGCGAATACGGGTAAAGATTTCGAAATGTTACTTTCAATTCTTGCTCGTCTTTTATTGGTAGACGAGCACAACGTAGACGAACACAACGCAGACGAACACAACGCAGACGAACACAACGCAGACGAACACAACGCAGACAAGCACAACACAGACAAGCACAACACAGACGAGTACAAACGGCCCTTAAAGTAAAAGTGGAATCGTCATTTATTCATTAAAATGCCGATAGAGTTTGCAATTTTGAAAGCCCCAGACCCTCACGGTAATTACTCCTCACTTATTAGATTTCGTTTTCTTGTTAGAACACTTAAAGGCAGACGCGTGTACTTTGTAAGTTAGTTAAGGCATCTTAGCTGATTTATCAACTAGTTGGGCGACACCCTGTATTGACAGAGTGCTAATATGCACATACTTCGCATATACCATACAAGTTCGAGGAAATGTTGCTCATTAGATACCTTGTAACATATATCTCGGAAGCCTACCCCCAAAACTTGCAACTATTTTGGATGATTTAAGATCAACACGTAAACTGTTACTTCAAGAAACTTTTGCGCAATCTGCGGACAAAACAAGGTGATATGTAGCGAACTCTGAGCCGAACAAGGCTACAAGGCCGTAAGAACTTTTAGGCCTCTGCCCCAGCAGGGTTCAATTGTTTTGGAAATATTTCTTGCATTAATATTGTTTTGCTTGGTGCTATATACTACACCTATTTTGCAAGTTATCTAGCAGACAAATGCTGGCACTGATCCATCGCACAAATTCTGGTACAGATAGTAGATATAATGCGTAGCTTCTGGATCCGCTGTATTGAAATAAATATCGGAACCAGGACCAAACAGTTACACAAATACTGGCGCTGATAGTAGATAGAATATGTGGGTTCTAGACCCGCTATATTGAAATACACGTAAGTTAAGATCCATCGGAGAAATTCTGGTGCAGATAGTAGATATAATACGTAGCTTCTAGATTGAAATAAATATGGGAACCAGGACCAAACAGTTACACAAATGCTGGCGCTGATAGTAGATAGAATATATTGGTTCTGGATCCGCTATATTGAAATACACGTAAGTTAAGATCCATCGGAGAAATTCTGGTACAGATAGTAGATATAATACGTAGCTTCTGGATTGAAATAAATATCGGAACCAGGACCAAACAGTTACACAAATGCTGGCGCTGATAGTAGATAGAATATATTGGTTCTGAAACCGCTATATTGAAATACACGTAAGTTAAGATCCATCGGACAAATTTTAGTACAGATAGTAGATATAATACGTAGCTTCTGGATCCGCTGTATTGAAATAAATATGGCAATCAGGACCAAACAGTTACACAATTATATTGTAATTTTGACTTGATTCGTATCCCTACTACCAATTGAAACCTGTGATAGAAAGGTAGTTAGACCCCCCCGCCTCTGCAATGTACCCATGACCCATGGTCTAACGACCGAAACTTATTATTTTCATTTGAACGAATTGATCTTTATTCCCAGATCAAATCGCAGGAAAAGTAAATAGGAAATGAATCTCTAAGGCTGCTGAGTTCGAAATTAGGCCGTCAATTGATGCAATATAATAAAAAACGAGGATCGTCCCGCTGACGGCCTGGAGGGAGGTGGCAGTGTTGCATAAAACACAGAGTTGCAATTTTCACATTGCATTGTTTCAAAATCGTCGAGTTAAACCCTTTTAAGGTAATTGCACAAATAAAAGCGCTAAAGCCCCGGTGAGAAGTCGACCCGTGGTCGCGGTTTTATTTTTTCTTTCCGCTTGTCACGTCACATCATAGAGTTGTTACCCGGTTTTATTTATTATTAGGTGCGTGAACGGGGGTTGCGGAAATGTTAGGGAAAGTTGAGTTGCAACTTCTGTTGAAATGCTGTTCACGTATCGAATTCAAAACTTTCTAAACTCAATATACAAGGGCTGATTGAAAAGGTTATTATTTTTATTATGCCGCTCCTGCAAAAATCAACATTCACAATGTCATCTTTGGAACTTGCCTTTAAAATTAACCCTCGTGGTGCCTAACTTTCCATTTTTCCGGTTCCCTTTGTTTCTCTTCGGCAAAAAAAGGCAGTAATGTGATTTTCCTTGTGTAAACGAACTGACGAATTTATTGCTGCTGAAGTGTTTAAAGAAAGTTGGTGTTTAAATATTGTGTTAAAATATTGTGTTAATATCTCAAGTGTATTGGCCAAGTTTCAAATTGCTGCAGCATAGAGGGTATAGTTTATGGAGCAAGTAGGCCATGTTTGTACATCTGTGACTGCAATCTTAGGAATTTCCGGGGAAATAAAATTTTCCTTCAGTTTGAGCGTATTGCGAAATTCCTCCCCAACTTGTGTTGATTATTATCAAATCGTTTTGTTTCATTAAATTTTTGCAAAGGATTTTAAGCTTTAGAGTACGAGCCCCCGGCGTTTTGGATATAAATTCGCCCAAACGTATTTATTTGCGTGTTTGCTCAATGAAACGTTTTAAAACATTAGCTTTCGAAGAGGAATTTCAATAACGTTTTAAATATTACATTTACCCAATTATGGTTTTCGCCAATTTTGGTTTGCCCAATTATGATTTACGCAATTATGATTTACACAATTATGACTTACGCAATTATGATTTACGCAATTATGACTTACGCAATTATGACTTACGCAATTATGACTTTTCCCCAATTATGGTTTTCCCCAATTATAATTTTCCATAAATGATATCAATTGGAGTTATGACTAATGTGAAGTTTGACATTGATCGAATAAATCCGAATAAATTTTGGCATTAGTTATTCCAAAGCAACCAGCTACACTGAATATCTGAGTACGTAATCGTAGACAACCGGGAACGAATTTACGGGAACCAAAAAATGCTAAAACTTCGGTTTATCGCCTGATGTTTTCGAGATAAGGAAAAGGGAACAGAATTCCTGCGGCGATAAAATTGTAAAGCATTAAATGCCTCTCGCATTTGTAGGACTGTTGATATATTTGCAACGTGCGTCTAAATACTTCAGAAGGGGCTAATAGCATACAAAGTGACCCTTTGTCTAACGATGTTACGTGGTTTGAAAATAAAGACGATGGTCAGTTTTCAAATGCTGCTGAAACTCTCGCCGAGGCGGACTTTCGCATGGCTTAGAGGCTGCTCCTTTTAGGGAGGGTTTAGATTCAATGGAACGCATCAACGTTAGCGAAATATTTATAAAGCATTAAAAAGATGTTGATTCATTTTTCACGCTGATTTGTACATTTATTTGACAAGGCCATATTCAATATCCTGTCAACATCCCCTGTTTTCACACAGGTGGAGTATTATTGAAAGACACATCGGATGCCCTTCTCTTTCCCGATAAATTTTCACCCCTTTGCCTCGCAACCCCTAACATTTTTTACGATGAACCTGGCATTCCGAAATTATTAAAAATTGCTTCAAGTGCGAATATATGTAGTGAGTTAGGAAAAGTTTGACATATTGACTAACTTTCCGGATACATTTCATCCCTCTTGATGAAAACATGTTCATTTCTTCAATCAATTTCGAGTGCCAATAATCAAATCCAACGTTATAAAATTTTCGATTGAAAGACACATCCACTTTTTTGATTATTGACTAGGAAATTAGGAACTAGGGGAAAATGAACTAGGGAAAGAAGGAACTAAGCTAATAAGGAACTATGGAAAGAAAGGGCTAGGACAAGAAAGAACTAGGAAAATAAGGAACTAGGAAAAGAAGGAACTATGGAAAAAAGGAACTTGGAAAAGAAATAACTAGGGAAAGAAGGAACTAGGAAAAGAAGGAACTTTGGAAAAAAGGAACTTGGAAAAGAAATAACTAGAGAAAGAAGGAACTAGGAAAAGAAGGAACTATGGAAAGAAGGAACTAGGGAAAGAAGGAACTAGAGAAAGAACGAACTAGGGAAAGAAGGAACTAGGGAAAGAAGGAACTATGTAAAGAAGGAACTATTCAAAGAAGGAACTATTCAAAGAAGGACCTAGGGAAAAAATTAACTATGGAAAGAAGGGACTAAGAAAAGAAAGAACTAGACATTATTAGCCAAAGGGTAGATTGAGTAGCTAAAGGAAACATCGAATGTTTAAATTCTTCCTTAAGTGCCCTTTAATCCAACTTTTCGACCGTACCGGCCAAAATTATCAATTACTTATTAACTTTATAAATAGGTCCACCTTAATGCGGTATTACCGGCCACAATAACTTTTGCCGTTTTGGGTTAGGTCCAGCTTTTATGGTGTTCCCCCTCATTTCGGCCCCGGGCAACATCCTTGAATGCCACGCTAAGTAATCAATTTCCAATAATTTAAAATTAATTGAAAACTTACCTGTTGAAAGAACCTCTGGGACCATGAAACAAAAACAATGTATTAGTACATGTGAAATTTTCATAAATGCTTTCTCACCCCTTAAGGTCCCTCTACTTAATAATATGAATATTATTTTACGTTCTGGCAAGCTCGTCCGCCCAACTCACCAGATTTAGCCCAGGGCGGGCTCCATCTGTTTTAATTTGAAGTATTTTCTCAGGTGTTCCTATCCAATCATGACCTGGAACACCGCGTGCGTTTCGATCTACCTTTTTATTTATTTATAGTCGCAGGGAAATTAAATCCGCTGGGAAAACTCCCCTAATATTGCAAAATGAAAAATAATAAGCTGAGCCCGGCTAATGAGCATTAAAATTGTTTATATGCCTTGAAAAGGCATTCATGCTAAGGCAGACGGCGAAGATGTTCCTGTTGATTTTTAATTGGTGTTAATACTGCGTTTGAACACGCGAAACCCATTCACTTGGAGAAATGACAAATTGCTAATTAATTAATACAAATCTCCCGTAATATTTCCACGGCGCTGAACGACAGTTTTTATGTAAATTCAGGGGGAAAATCGCCCTTAATTTTAATCTATATTTATATTATTTACGTTAATTTATTTGATTTAGAATTGTTCTGATATTTACAATTTCACCCTGATATCATCTCGTTTTATGCATAACTGAAGACAAAATTCTGCTCCTTAATTTATTTCATCCTCCTATAAATGTTATCTACGTATCTCGTATAGATAGAAGTATACTTCTAACCTCTTCAAAAACCGCGTACGTCTGCTGGTGTTTACATAATCGTAGTTGTTTTGTTAAGGTGAGAATTTTAATGAAATAAAAATATAATTAAGTCTCTTAACACCTTAAAAATATCCTCGCGAGGAAGTTATCGTTTAATAAGTAACATAAAATAAACGAACTTGTATCATAATTTGATGAAGTAATTTGTACATTTTCAGCTTACCCTCCGGTAATTTTCCGGGGTGTTTTCAAAACGCGAGCACAATACTTTAACTTTGGGTACAGATGTTATTTCGCGAACTGCTTTATATGCATGACCAAACTTTATTAAAAGCCCTAATTTTTCCATGGCGGATGCATTTCGTTCTAAATTTTAAAGTGCTTTTTTTCGCAGCCAGTTTCCATGGGTATAATGTGCAAATCATTTTCAGAACGCTTTATAATCAAAAACTCGATATTTAAACGGAAATAAACAGTTATTGGGAACGGTTGTTGATTGTTTCTGGATTCATGCAAATTACTTTGATTTAATCTTTAATATTGAAATTGGCGCAGCGTTAATATTTTTTTTGGTTTTAATGGAACTGGACTGTGACGCTGCTCTTAAATTGACGGGCTCATATTTCCACCGAAACCGATGTGTGGAATTCATTTTAATAGTATTACATTTTATTACGTTAAATTTCATAGTTTTAAATTCGACAGTTTTAACTTTGGTAGTTTTAAATTTGGTAGGTTGATGTATCGTCTAACTTAACCAAACTAGCTGGAACAAAGAGAGTACAAAAACATCTGGGAAAACTTAAAAATAATATCATACAGGTTGTACATACAGCGTGTTCGGATTGAACTTTTTTATAAAAAAATTTAAATTCGAGCTCTATGCCGCTATCAAAATAAGCATCAGAACTATACCGAACGGAGTTCGTAATCTTTCGGTTATAATCATTTATGAGAATACCGCTTTATTTGAATTTAAG